>CABFVZ010001638.1:29132-39401 GCA_902151445.1 Timema monikensis | reverse complement strand
CCCACTCTTCTTCCACGCAAATACGGATCGATTACCTCTAAAATGTTTCCTCCCTCGTCCATTAGAGACATCATTATATGGTGATAACCTAAACATCTAGTAAGATGCGGTGATTAAGAAAAATTGTAATTAGGAATGAGGAGTAGAAAGGTGATTGATTGCCTGCTCAGTTTGTGTTCCCTAAAAGGAAAAACGTAAATACGTTTTTAAAATTATATTACTTTGCCTACTGTGGCAACTCTCCATTCCTAATGTAAGAAGAAAGGGGAATAGTAGATTTCAAGAAAATTCATTAGTATTTACAGTCCGGGACCTTAACTCATTAGTTTACTCGTTGCCTTTTGAGCCAGTATTTCCGGGTTATATTCCTTGTATGGCCGGAAATGTGTTATAAGTAAAATGTCTACTAGAGAGATGGGTTTGGTGTTTTTTTCTATTATCATACTAGTTTGAAAGTCTTGTGCTAAAATAATCAGGGTGATCAAATGTTCCCTTTAAATACCCATTGTACAAATAAATACTTTAATTTATTTGAAGAAAAGATAAAAAAAACCACCCCTAGAACACCCAGTTGGGTATGACCCCTGAACCTCTTGATTATCATAGAGTGCTAACCACTAGTCTACACTAACTCTGCTGAACTACTAACATTATTATGTTATTATAATATTAATAATATTTAGCACCGCGTCTTACTACCCGTTCGGGTTATACGCACTTACGCTAATGTATTAATGGTAGGGTGATTGTGAGATGAAATGAAGGACCTACAGTTTAACGTGGAATCCGAACCACGGTGGCGGCCTGGCATTCCACTAATTACATTAATGGATTTAGGAATTGGGAAGGTTGAATTAGAGGAAGTGAACCTGCATTTGCGTGGAGGGAGAGGGGAAAACCATTTAGGAAAAACCACCCCCAGTTCACCCGACCGAGGTTCGAACCTCGATCTCCCCGTCCTCAGCAATCGAGCTCAACACGACAAGCGCGTTAGCCAACTACGCCACCGAGGCGGGTTATTATGTTATTAACTTGCCTCTACATTGTAATATTATTCTCACGTTTGCCAATAGTTCAAATTAAATCACATAAATATGTGCTTAACTTTACATACCTCCATTAGAATATTTATTTTTGAAATGTAGTATGCCAACCAACTAAATAATAATGATAACATAAAGTGCTTAAAATACACTAAATTTTTGTGTGGTTACTGGACCAGAAAACCATTATTTTCCTCACCTCAGCAATGAATTTCAGATTTCAAATATACCATAGATATTAGAAATTATGTACATCAAATTCTAACCCACATAGCTCAAACTAGATATATAATATATACATATAATAAAACTAAGTATAATATACATAATGCTAGCGTGTGTTAGAATGGTTATAAGATAAAGTGAACATTCGTGTGAGATGGGGTGGTTGTGAAAGAGTGGTTTTGGGAGGGTGTGCGTGAGGGAATGATGTGCGAGAGGAAGTGTTTATGTGCGAGTTAGGTTGAGTGCATGTTAAGGGAGTTTGTTGAATGGGTTTGTGAGTCTTTGTAGGAGTTTATCTTCTTGTGTGGTTTATATTATTTTCAAATCTTAAGATAAAATCCATCCTTTACTCCCTTAACACGGCCAAACTTATGTTTTAAAATATCTAAGAGTTTAAATTTACATCTAATTCTCCATATCTATTTTGGAGAAATAAATCTTTAGAATAAAATTGAATACATTTTTCTACCAAATATTTTTCAATATTGTAAATTGGGAAATCTCAGTTTTCCCTGAATTAAAGTCTTTAAAGCTATAATACATTTTAATATAAATGTTATTTATAAACCAAAGTTTGGCTTTAAACACCTGATAGTTAACTTTCATGTTCCTTAGCTTATTTTAAAATCTTTTGTTTTTTAATTAAGGATATTTAAGTTTAAAACGCATTTTATGAATCAACAGATTACGTATACACATGGCTTGCAAAACAACATAGTCTATTTATAGACTAGGTATACCGGAGCTTATTACTTAATGCTCTTAGCCTTCTCTTGAGCTAAAGGTCTGGTCTAAGAACCATGTTTCAATGTCTTATGTGACCTAAAGGGTAACCAAGGGCCATTTTTATAGTCAGGCTTAGTAGCCTACTCCTTAAGTGCATCAATACGACACCTACCTAAACTCTAATAAATGTACCAGTTTCGCTTATGAAACTGCTCTATGTAGGTGTCCTGTGTTTAGTATATCACCGCACTTGAGGAGTACTAAATATGATTATAAAACTGGCCCCAACTGTCCATCATTGAGGAACTCGAAATTCCATGGCCACCAGAACGTACACTTGCCATTCAATCCTATCCTGTGACACTTCTATCCAAAAACTAACTTGAAACCCAACCACTTTCAAATATATTTCCATTGAAGTCTTGATATAACAAGGGGTTTTGTATCTTCGGGTTTCCAAACTAAAATTTTGTGTACACGCCTGTCATCATTCATACGCACCACATGACCATTGGCCACCCCCACCTCAGTCTACACGCCTTGATTATACTTAATATGGTTCGGGATTTATGCAAACCATGAAGTTCTTCATTATGTAACTTTCTCCATTCTCCTGTTTTTTCGTTTATTTTAGTTCAAAATATCTTTCTCATCATTTTGTTCTCAAAAACTCTCAATTTATTATCTTGATACAATGAAAGAGACCATGCTCCACATCCGTAAATAACACGGGTAACTGTTGAGAAACCAAAATATGAAAGGTCTAGTAAAGGTTTATGTATTTATTTTTAGCTTTAGTCCCTCGTCGCTAGTTTTGGTTGTAAAGCTATGTTTGTCATAATTTAGTCTAGTCATGTTGTTTTAAGTTAAATTAGTTCTTAATTCATATGATGATCTAGTTTCGTGTTTAGGATGTTCACATATATCTGAATTTGAGTAACGTTAAATACAAGCCTTCGACAACCTCTTTAACCATATATAGAAACTTAAGCATTGCTAGAATAGCACACTGACGAAATTTCCATTGGCTTTGACCAGGAACAGATGTTTTTAGTTTATTACAAGCTAGCTGAATATACTAACGTATACAATATTTTAACAAAATTCGTTAAAATATACATATAGATTTTTGAATAAGTGTACACTTAAGTGCCTACTTAATATGGCAAGGCAGGGCACACGGAGAGTGGGTCAGTTTCTTACTCGGAATGTAGGAGTTCAATTTCAACGGGAGAGCTTTTCCTAGCTATATGGGCTCCCACCCTCTCTCCAGGAAGCCATGAAAATGTCAAAAATCGATTCGAAAAGCCTATTTTTCCATACCTTCCACCAAAACATTGCTCCCATTCTTTCTTAATCAACGATCCTCTGCGTCACTTGAGCTAATCTGGTAGGCTTTTAGGGATTTACGTTATTATAGGTAACTTAATCTCAAACAAATGTTTGATGCCCCGGGTGGTATGAGTAACGAACGTGACCAGAGGTCACCCTCGATGTGAACAGAGGGAAGCTATATATTTTGGTTCCGTATTCTGACCCCTTCCGGTAGTAGTATCTAGATGTGATCTAGGTAGATCACCCAAGATATGAGCAAAGGGAAACTATGTATTTTAGTTCTGAATTCTGGCCCCTTCCGGTAGTGGTATCTAGATGTGATCTAGGTAGATCACCCAAGATATGAGTAAAGGGAAATTATGTACTTTAGTTGTTCTAAGTTTTCTGACCCCTTCCGGAAGGGGTGTTCAGTTGCCCTCTCATCATATGAATGGAAATGGTGTCATTAGGCTAGATGCTTTAAGAAGATATTGTCTACAATATCTAAGTTTGATCCCAGCCGCTGCCTAAAAAGAGTTTTTCTATTACTTTTTAAAAAAACTTCATATTTATTTGGTATGTAGTAATAAATTATAGGGCTATATTTTCTTGGTTATTATTTTTTATTCCTTTCTCCTTATTTGATAAACATGTAAGTCTTCTATGAATATATGTTTCGGTGATGTTACTTCAGGTCTGAAGAAAACCAATGTAATTGTAAATCATTGTATAGAAATATGTTGGTAAAATTATAAATTTAAAAGGTTAAACATTAGAAATGGAAATAGTCAATCGAAATTAAAATATGATATACGAAATATTAAATAATAACTTAAATAAGGTATTTATAAGCTTGTTAATATAAGTGATTATTTAATATTTCGTATATCATATTTTAATTTCGCTTGACTATTTCTATTTATAATGTTTAACTTTTTAAATTTATAATTTTATTAACATATTCTCTACATTAATTTACAATTACATTGGTTTTCCTCAGACCTGAAGGTGGCGTGACATCACCGAAACATGTCGTCGTCATAAAAGACAAAATCTTTTATCAAATAAGGAGCAGGGAATAAAAAATAATAATCAGGAATATATAACTTTTTCTAATTTTGCAATGCTTTGTGTCAGTACTATCTATGAATAAATCAAATAATCTAGCTTGAGCTTTTTTTTATATACCGATAATATCTGTGTTGACATTGTTTTGGATCATCCTTTTAACATCCCGCTTAACATAATCGCGTTGACTTGAGTTTTATCGGCTTTTTGTCTCATGGAAGATTATTTCTTAGTAAATTAAGTTAACTGTGAAAGATAGATGATCTCGATTTTGTGTATCACATTTAGATCCTACTGCACCATATAAGAAAGTATGGTATCTAGAATTACTCTAAAAGTCGTGCTAGTGAGTACACATTGAGAAGATTTAATAATTTGTCGGTTAGTGCTTATTATTTATCATACAATGAAAATGAATAATAAGACTCAAATTAAAGAGATTAGTGAGCCATTTGATGAAATAATATTTCATATTGTGTAAGCATCAGGGTAATCAGAGTATTGTTGATGTAACTATACCTGCTAATCCTGAAAAATGTTGAGTGAAGAAGGTTATATTTACTCCAATGAATATGCGTATGTGTAGGTTGCGTTTATGTCACGTTTTAAGCTGTTATACAACAGAATCTTAATATTACCATAAATATGTTTTTCTAACAACTTTTCACTACCCACCTGAACCATCCTAAAAATACATACTTGTTAGGAAACTTATTAAATGATTATTCGTTAATAATCCTTGTGTTTCTGATCGTTCGTAAACGATATTGACCAACTAAATAATCCGTTTTAATAGATCCAGTGAGCTTACAAAGTAAGCTAATTAGCTTTTAAAACCTCAGAAGACACTCGCAGACATCATACTAAAATTAATCTTGAAAAGCTCATATGACATAGGCCTTCACAGTCAAGATACAACGAACATCATGTAAACCTCAGACCATATACGTTGTCAAGATATTAGGATACATCATGTAAACCTCAGACCATATACGTTGTCAAGATATTAGGAACTTCATGTAAACCTCAGACCATATACGTTGTCAAGATATTAGAAACATCATGTAAACCTCAGACCATATACGTTGTCAAGATATTAGGAACATCATGTAAACCTCAGACCATATACGTTGTCAAGATATTAGGAACATCATGTAAACCTCAGACCATATACGTTGTCAAGATATTAGGAACTTCATGTAAACCTCAGACCATATACGTTGTCAAGATATTAGGAACATCATGTAAACCTCAGACCATATACGTTGTCAAGATATTGGGAACATCATGTAAACCTCAGAATATATACGTTGTCAAGATATTAGAATGAAACTCAGTTTCCATCCGAAAAAAAAATGGATGTATTAAAAGGGTTGACATTGAACGAAAACCATATCGACCTTATTTATTGAGAACCATCCGACACTGTAAACAATATCAACGTGTCGGAACCATTTTTTTTATCATGTATTTTTAGAACATCCGCTACCGACACTCTCAGTGGATGTGTGAACGCCGCAAGTATATAAGACCTTGCGACTAGTCGATACACACACTTTTGTGGGTATAGTAGGAACACGGTAAGAAGAACAGTAGGTGACATTTACTCAATTTACTTAATCTACTTTCATCTAGCCCGCTTCATTGGCCGAATCGTCTAAGGCGTCACTCTTGTGTTGAATTGGCCTGCTGATTACGGGGAGATTGGGGCTCGAATCTCGGTCGGCTCTACTATGAGTGCTTTTTCCTAAATTGTTCCACAATCTCCTTCCACGCAATGCAGGTATATTACCTCTTAAAGGCTTCCTTTCTCATCCCTACACCACTAGCGTAATTATCATATATGCTTATAGCCTGAATAGGTAGTAAGACACGGTGACAAAAAATAACAATACAAAATCACTAATCTTCTGACACCAAATTATGTGATCTGAACCTGTCACTTTTGATAAATAGTAGCACTATCAATACCGAGTATAATATTAATAGTGCTGTAAAAATATATAAACAATTAAGACAAAAAAAGTTGTTATACTCTATTATACTTACTGTTGCTCCTCATTGGACTTTATTTCCTGTAAAACATTGTAAACTAACTATTGTAATTATTCACTTGAAATTTAGCGTTGTGCTATAATCTTATTTGTATCTTAGTGATAGAATATTGAATTGTTTACGAAGTGTTATATTTTTGTAATAAGAGAATAAAGTAAGCAGCTGCAATTAAGCAAAATAGTAATACAGACTTTTTAAGTGGTGTATCCACTTTGAGTATATTGTACATTGATTTAAGGTGTTTTTTTTACTATCTTGGTGTGTGAAATATAATGATGTGTTCACAAACGCAATTACTATAGGTGAGTACTAGTTTGAAATGAATGTGCTCCATCCCTTGTTTTACTAAATAGACGGACCTACACGATAGCATAATTCGTACATATACGTACAACCCAAATGGGTAGTAATACGCGGTTCTAAAAAACCAAGTTTTATCAAAGATCGTACTTTCAAATGTTAGTTTTATTATACGGAAATGTGCAGTGGGTATTTTATAATAATTGTTTAGATTGGTTTTCTTAGATATCTCCCCATTCCCACTAAATAGACACATTTAAATATCCCCAAGGCAACGAACGCTTAGCTTGGGTTCAACACGGCGCCCAAACCATCAAATTTGCGACAGACTACCTCTTTGCTCGCTGATCCTCGGTTTATTGCTACACCTTGGCCCTTGGCCCTTGGCCTTGGAGGTATTCTTTTTTTCAACGTCAATAGACTTTTGGAGATAACACGAGAGAAGGCTAGCGATATTGCCCTCTTTTAGTCTCTTCCTACGACCAATTGAGGTCACCACCGGACTATTCTGACCTCGTCCCAAATGAGGATTTTTTAAAGGGTTTTACTTGTTTCATATTGGTGAGACTCGGTTTCGTGTAATCTAGACTATCTAAGATGCATTCATGGTTTACAGCTTGACAAGTTTTAATAAAGTTTTGATTTTTTTTTCTGCTCACCGATTGGTAGTAACTAAACAATTTCAAATTAGTTATTCAGATTTTTTAACCAACATCAAACCTGCTCATGAAGTAATCCAATATAAATACTAATATAACCTAAGAAGAATGTCTGGAGACCTTGTAACTTTCATTAGTGAAACTCGAAATACTAAGCAACGCCTCGTCAGACGAATCTCCTAGCTTGACCCGACCTTGTAACCTCCATGTGATGTGTGAAACCCTATTGCTATTGCTGTGGATCGAAATAATAGGGGGTCGTACCACATTAGCGGGGGTTGCAACGATTAGTGTGGAGAAGTAAGAAACGCGAGAAAGGGTAAGTGTTTTTGCAGTTTTTATAGCAAACTTTTTTGACCAAAAAAAAATCGCTTTAGTACAAACATAGAGTTTAATTTTCTTCACGTGCTGATATCAATATTTCTTGAATATCTGTCATGAGCATAGCGGCATTAAATGAAAAACTTGTTAAATGAAGAGAAAAGTTGTCATTAAATTACAGGACAACCTTGACAGATATTCAAGAACTGTTGATAGCATCATGTAACGAAAATTAAACTCGATGTTTGTACTGAAGCAATATTTCGTTTAATTAGACCAAAAAAAGTTTTGATACAAAAAATGCAAAAACAATTACCTTTTTTCGCGTTTCCTACATCCCCACCTAAAATCTAAATTGCTCCACCTTCTATACAAATGTATACCAGGACCCCTACCACCTTCTACACCTATAAAGGAATTGGGATGAATACAATAGGGTGGGGGTAATCTATTGTTTGTGACACTTGTAATAGTAAATAATTTTTATAATGGCTTAAGTTTATTCAGACATCCAATCCTAGTAGCAAGACAAAAAAAAAAATCAATTTGTAACAAAATCTCTTCCCAAGATTATGCCAGTGTGTTATTGGCATAATTTATATAGTATTGGATCTTGCCAGTAAACATTCGTATTAATGGTGGTATTCTTAATTAATTCATTGACTCATCCTTGTTGCGAAAAGTTTAATCTTTTGTCTGGTCTAAAATGTTGAGTTATAACTGCCATTAATATTTACTTAGACGTCTCATCAAATATTTTCCTGTTCAGGAGCCTATCAGTCGCTGTCCGTCATACACACTTTACCCATATTTGCCAGTAAAGAGAAATAGCTGAATCTTTAAAGATATGCCAAGTGATGACATAAATACTTGTGTTCGCCGTCAAAAACATTCAATTTGTCGAAAATTCACCCATAATGGTGATGCCAGGTATCTATTAATAGGCGCAATTTGAGACACAGTTCCAAAAATAGAAAATTATGAAGTCAAGTATTTGTTTTGTAGTTCGTCATATCGGTGGGATTTAATAACTTTACACGTTGTAACATGATATCTTAAATAAATATTTATGGCGTAAAACCTAGTATACTTGTATGTAGCAAAAAATAAAATATTTCATACTTATCCACCGGTAGTATCAGATAAAGCAACTATTCGGACAATATATATCGCAGCGATCCCAAAATTAACGCATAGTGATTGACTTGAATTATTATTATTATTATTATTATTATTATTATTATTATTATTATTATTATTATTAGCACCGCGTCTTACTACCTGTTCGGTTTATACGCACTTACGCTAATGTGTAATGGTAGGGTGATTGTGAAATGAAATGGAGAACCTACAGTTTAACGTGGGATCCAAACCACGGTGGAGGCCTGGCATTCCCCACATTCACAAGTTGTGATTAATTCACGTCTTGTCAAAGGTGAAGTCACCCGATTGACTTGAATTAATCCTAATGCACTAAAATACTACATAAATACTCCACTCTCCACACAACGGGGGTATATGTCATCGACATTCTAAGCTTTCTCTACCCTACGATACTTTTTGGACTTTTGGTCATATCAAACAGTAAAGATGAGGCACACATTAAGCAAATATTTAATAACTTGTTGCGTATAACCCGAACGGGTAGTAAGACGCGGTGCTAATAAAAATAACTTGTATAAGTCGTTAAAAAGGAGTGGAAGCTAATAATTACTAAACTAATAATCAATTTAGGATAGCTACATAATTAAGGAGAAGATTAAGAGGTATTCTGAGATCAAAGTAAATGGTTTTATAATCATGAATCTAACCTCCCTCAAACAAATAATATAATTTTTAATAGGGTCACCAAATAATATTTGAAGCTATTTGAGGATTGTTTTAATGGTTTTCAAGCTTCAGAACTACCACTCCCTTGAGAAATACTGCAGTGTGAGGATATTTCTCATCGAGTTCTAGTACACCAACGTTCATACACTGATTCATCCAGGTACAACCCGTTCTCACTGTCACTCGTCAGCCATTGTTTAAGCCATAGGTGTATGTAATATTGTTGTATTAGCCTACCTTTGAGCTATTAACAACTACCGAACGGCGGTGTATGTTTATGTATTTAAGAGTATTACTTTTAAAATGGTCAAAACGTGAATGATCCCCCCCCTCCCCACCCTATGGTTATTTCGAAATTAATTCCAACCAATAACCTACAAATTATCATTGCTTAGCGGTAGAAAACTGGACTACTAACTGAAAGATTAAGAGCGTACATCACATGCCCATCAACTCTGTGATAAAGTCGGGTTGAAATCGTAAATTTACACTAACACTATTGCACGTGGATTATTTCTGATTAAAAATTAATCAAGATAAAGAGTTAGTAGATGTTCCTAATATAGAACATTTTTGGAAAATTAAATATTTTGATAAAAACTGCATTGAAAAGGCCGTTTTTGACCATTTTAAAATGGCTTCACAGCTAAGCATTGTGTACAAATCTTTATTCTGTCATAATAGGGACATACTATAGTTATTAACAGGAAACTTTGTCGTTTTGCCCC
>CABFVZ010001638.1:0-22274 GCA_902151445.1 Timema monikensis | reverse complement strand
CTCTCATTGAATGCGAGGTTTTGAGCTCCTAATATCTTAGAACCCATTTTAAAATTTTCAGTTTTTTCTGATTATCTGGGGTGGTTCTTTACACACACCCACACACCACTCTTTGTCAATTCAATGACCCTTAGTTTAAAATGGGTCCAAAATGTCCAAATCCAAATAACCATATTTGTCTTGGTTTGAAATATATTATTAGGAGTTGTTTAAATGTGAGCTGGTACAATTTACCAAACTAATAGAAACAATTACTATTCTGTGATATAAAACTGAAATAAACTGAAATTGGTCAAGAAAGTATAAAGACCACTTCAAATAATCATAAAAGACTTATGATTTTAAACATAGTAAATAGGAAGATAGGGGGAGGGGGGAGTAAGTAAAAAGGGGCGGGGGGAAATGTAGGTGAGGTGGAAAACAAAAACTTACCAGGAATGTAGAGGAATTACTCCAATAATAAAATAAGTGTTAAAAATATACTATTTAGAAAAGGGGTTGGTGAAATGGTGGGGTTTCAAAATTCAAATAAATAAATCACTTTTCATTTTATTAGAAGATTGAAATTTGGCAGGTATAAGAACAACCACAAACAACCATTAAGGTCTGATCCTTGATTTTAAAAATGAAGAGTCGAATGGGATCTGAACAAATTAAATTTCAAAATTGAAGCCAAGGTAATCCAACTAATTTAGAACACTTCATTTTGGTGTGGTTTAAAATTGAAATTTGGCAAGCATGTAAATCAGCCATATAAGATAATCAAATAAATCTTAGAATTTAAAAATGGGGATTTTCTAACCAACCAAAATCTGATATTTTCATAATGGTGATTCAAATTATAAGTTTTAATTAAAGGTATAAATTAAATTGAACCTTTAAACCAAAACAACATATAATACATTATTAAAAACAAAATATTAATTAAGTAATAATTAAATAAATAAGCAAATCAACCCCTTATTACACAAACACACACAAAATTGTTATAAAATCTTCTTTTCGGTTCGGTGAACCATGATGCTTTTTGGAAAACCATGGTGCCTATTATTCACAATGTTTCTCAAACAGAGTGATTTATGCTCTTTGATTAACAGTGATGCCAATTTTTTCAACAAATTTCTGTAAAATATGTATATTAGTTTGTTTTTCTTATTTTATGTTTGTGCACTCAGTTTGTGGACATTGAAATATTCTGTCTCAAATATTCAATTTATTTTATTTTATTAAAATCCATGACTGGTTTGTGATTGCCATAGCTAGCTCAGGATTTTACAACAAAAGACTATCAAAAAGTGGGCAGCCAGATGTTTAACATCCTAATTTGATATAGTTTGGTTGCTGCTTAACCATGTGAAGAATAAATCAAACCGTTAGTTGTATTTATTTTACCAGCGACGAAAGTCAGTTCTGCGTGTTAATTTAAAAATCTACAAGCTTTGAAAGTTCAAATCCATAGAAATAAAACTATTCATAAAATTACACTTCACTTGTAGAAGAGTTCCTAGTGATCCCTGGTTATTGTGTTGATTGATTGACAAACCTGCTTTAAAATATTGCTTTTTTCCAGCTATATACTCCATCAAACATTCCTTTTTGTTGTGGTTATTATTATTATTATTATTAGTAGTAGTAGTAGTAGTAGTAGTAGTAGTAGTAGTAGTAGTAGTAGTAGTAGTATCAGTATCATCATTATCATCATCATCATCATTATTATTATTATTATTATTATTATTATTATTATTATTATTATTATTATTATTACTGTGTCATATTACTCGTCCATGCTATACACATTTTATTCACACCCTTGTGGAAGGAAAGAGTAGGGTATAAGTTATAGTAAATGTACCATCATATATGTGAAAAATTAGTGGGACTCCATTAAATAAAATAAACTTCACTACATCGAGCCAGGATTTGAGCCCCGACCTCCTCATCATCACTAAACCACACTAGATGAGCCTGCCACGTAATCCACATTCCCACCGGTACAGATAATGTTCCTATTAAATACTGCTAAATTATTATAGATAACATCAGTATTAACTGGGAACTAACAATATTTGTGACGGTAATCAGGAGGTTGTAATAACAATTTATGGTATTTGTAACAGTAATGGACAGTATCGAACATAATTACCCAACAGAAATAAACGGTTTTATGACACACTTTAAATGTAATAAACCATTAATTGCAATGCACATTAATGAGCATGGTTAAACAATAAATAGCAGAAACATTATGAAACATGAATGAAAGAACAGTGAATCAAATATTAACTTAAACATTTAAGAATAAGCGGTAAATATAGTAGTATTTAAAAGAAACAAGTAGGACTGAACACTTAAACTAAATGTGGCAAATAGAAACAAGCAATAGTTAATAGTAAATTTATTAGAATCTAACAGGTATGAGTATTACATTTAACAGCAACCAACAGTAATAAGTAGGAATTAGCAATCATTATACTAGTAATGGAAAGGATTAACACAAACAAACAGTAATTTCTATAATAATTGGTAGGAGTGAGCAGTAAGTGTAAGAATTGTTGACAGGAACACGAAGGTACTAAATAATGGTATTTGATAAGAACAAAAGGTAAGGAATAGGATGTTTAGGGGTATTAGCAAGAAATAACTAGTACATGGATAATAAGACTTAAACTATCTAACCTAAGAGAACAGTCTCAGGAAATTCAATTTAAATTACATTGAATATGCATTAGAATTCGATTAGAGAGAAAAACTTAAATTTATGTTGGAGCGAAAGTGAACCCAAATTGAAGTCAATATTTTGTAGTTTTTATTACAAAAACTATATTTGACCAAAATAAATATTGTTTCAATGAATACATTTGGTTTCATTTTCGTTGTGTTGCATGGGATCTCAACAGTCCTTGAATATTTGTCATGAGCATCGTGACAAGAATTATTTTAATGAATATAAAATATGCACTTGTCACATTACGCAATGCCCATGACAAATATTCAAAAGCAAAAAAAAAATAAAAAATTGCATAAAAACTGAAAAAATACAGACTTGAATTTGTTTCCTTCCATCTCACCTTTATACTACAAATAACACCCCCAGTGCATATGATCTGGGTTCAAACTCTGGTCTTCCTTGTAGAGTTTGTTTATATGATTCTTTAGTATAATCATGCCGATCAATATAATAGTAGCTGTCACCCAAAATTTAATTTAAATTTCAGTCCCTTTCAACTGAATGTATGTGTCATTCTGCCAACTTCGGAGCGGTCCTTTGCACTAGTGGTGGGGGAGGCCCCAAGAACTTTTTTCTTCATCGATTAAATATTTTGCAAAACCCTCTGAGTTTCATTTGGAGAAAGTGTTTCATTACATAATTTCAAGGTGTGTGTACACATTATTATCCTACCTATATTTTTGTATTGGATTACTTATTTTGTTGTTTAAATTATATATGAAACTTTAAATTTGCATGTGTGTGTGTCCACCGCACCCTCCCGAATAATTACTGGATCCGCCAATTGCCTATGTGAACAACCGTATTCAAACTGACAAGCACTACGTATTTGGCGCGAAACGTGGGCTTTGAAAGTAGGCCACTGTGATCAACTTGGAGGCTGGGCACGTGGGACGCTAACATAGACGTTTCTCTGAATAGTTTTTTAATATATGATAATGTCAATACCTGTGCCGGCTATCGACGGACTCTATTATTTAACTTGAGATATCGGAATGATAGATAGCATCTAATGGCAACTGGTATGACTCCAACCCCGATCTCCCAGATCATAGTAATGTTGGGGTTACACATTACGATTAACTTAACGTTCATGTTACGTAACTTTCACTTAATGTAAAGAAACAATGTAATGCTGGGAACACGATCAACTTAACTAACTTAACGTAACGTTAAATTTGTTTTACACTATTTTAATTGAGTCTGTTCTAAACGTTCTATAATGATATAATACTAGCGCTTATTTTAATTAAATGTCCGATCACTAGAACTAAAGCTAAAGAGTAGACCTTGATCATAAAACCAACAAATGAATTAATAGACGTCACTCGTATAATAATTGGCTGGTTAGATCACGTGATACCCTTCAAGTAACGTTCACTTAACATAAAAGACCTCCCATGACATCTATTAAGTTAAGTGACCTGCAAGTCTACATTAAGTTAACTGCATAATGATCGCTTCCATTTAAAAACACGAGGAGATCCTTTACGTTAAGTTACGTTAAGTTAACTTTAAGTTAACGTTAAGTTGATCGTGATCCTGGCATAAGCATATCATCATGATTCATGTAATGAACCTAACGTAAAGTAAAAACTCGAGCAAAACACAGGCAATGAATTTGGACTGTTTGAAAACAAATTGCTTACTAAAATGGAACCCAAGCAGTTAAGGTTGATCAGGCTACAAGTCAGTGGGGTGTGGTCAATTATGTCAAAGTGAAGCAATGAGACTACAATAAAGGAGTCTGGTGGATCCAAGATTAATTAGAAGCTCTCACTGGTCTTTTATGGTTAAAAGTATTATGTGGAAGTAAGGAAGGGGGTGACACAAACTATGTATGGAATCAAACAAAATAATTGGTGATCTTAGAATTATTAATCAGTCATTAAATTATATATATTTAAATAATAATTATAATTCTAACTCAAAAAGAAGAAGAATGGTCAATTTATTATTGCCGAAGTATTCTCTTGGATTGTGGCCTGCAAATGAGTTTGACCTTTGGCCTGCCTTATAATAGCTTTGAATCTGGATTTATTCTACATATTAGTTTTAGTAAATAGTAAGGTCAACTATATAATTGTCTGTCAACCCAACACACCAGTAAGTACTATACACTTTCATAAATAGGAGTATTGAAACGTCAAAGTTTTGTTCTTATAGAGGTTGCCTACATAGGGAGTTGGTCTCCCTGTTTCAACTATTTTCTTTTTCTTGTCAAAAGACTGGGACTAAAAATCTATGCTTCAAAATATTACTTATGAATTTTGACACCGCAGCCCTCCTCTTCCACTGCTGCACTTGTTGACGCACCCGTCATTCTACTATTGTACGCAAATAAACAACCCACTTCCCTTGGAGGATCAAATAAGCGTCAATATTTTGTAAAATAAAACTAAACTTACTGTTAATTGGTAATATTATTAGCTACCGCGTCTTACTACCCGTTCGGGTTATACGCACTTACGCTAGTGTGTAATGGTAGGGTGATTGTGATATGAAATGGAGGACCTACAGTTTAACGTGGAATCCGAATCACGGTGGCGACCTGGCATTCCACACATTCTTAATTGGTAATAAATATATTATTTGGTAATATGGTGTTCATAATTATATCTAGAAACCATAAATATTGCCAAAACAACATAAAAATTAATATTTTAACAGTATTTCACGTACGATTATACATCAATCACGAAAGTAAACTCACGTGCTAATACTCACCTAGGGAAACGCTGCTTCCCTTTCCATATGAGGGCCGGACAGACCCTGGAACAAATGATTGATTGATGGAATAAAGTAGATAGAGTGAGACCAGCTGGCTCGTCAGTCTGAGAAAGAATTGTTTGCTCTAAGAAAGAAGAGCTGGCACCTCGACTCAGTATATTTGTTGGAGAGATCTCTAACTATAATATTTTGTTTAAACATGAGTTTCCTCTTATTTTCTTTATTCCTTTTTTAATTTTAACGAAGCATTGCTTCCCTTGCTTCCATTGAATAAACTCCACTGCTACAAGTACTTGCAAAGAATCTCACTGGAGAACAGAAATACAAATAACGTCTAATATGTAGTCTGACCAACTTCCCGCTTTGAACTCCCCGTATTTAAAGTTAAAATGCCGTTTTGGTACTGTTTTTATATAAAAATCTAAGAATATTCTTAAATATTGTTTAATCATAATAACCTATCAAGTTTGCATCAATAGCTGCTATTATTATTATTAATATTGTTATTGTTATTATTTAGCACTGCGTCTTACTATCCGTTCGGGTTATACGCTTAATAGCTGCTATTGTCTTACCAATCATTCAGGTTACTCATCCTGTAACCATCGGTAGAGGCGCGTTTATCGAGATCGACAACTGCCCATTGAAGAAATAGAGTAACTTTAAGTCAACTAATTATTCAGAGAAAAAGTAAATACGTTTTGGCACCATTTTCACGTCTCTGCGTGTTCTGTAGTGTTAGAGTTTTTTCTGTGCACTTGGCCGGTTGCAGGATAAGCATGTTCCATACTCCTTTTACATTTTTGGAAGTTTTAAGTCTAGATTTTTGCAATTTTTGAACATTTTGTCATAGAGTAAGCTTGTCTGAAGAATACTCAATGAAATCCAGTCCCCCTATACATCAACCTAAAAGTTTTTTGGGTTCGGTGAAGAATTATTGTACGCTCCTACGTACCTTTTTATTAAATGTGTTACCCTTTATGATCATGCTCCCCGACGCTTCTTACCCACTACCCCGTCCCGTTTTTGTCTCAAGGAATTATGGTCAAGCTATTAATAAGAGGCAAAAACGTTTTAGTGTTTACGAGACGCAGACATATGAATTATTCCGTTGAAGTAGTCTGCATACCATAAATAAAGTACTGAATATCCATGTTGATGTTGCTCGCAACATAATTGGCCCGCTAGAAGATGGGGTACACCTCACTTGACGTTCACGTACCATGAAAGTTCTCCCCTGAACAACTCTTTCGTTAAGTGAACGTTAAGTTAAGTTCATGGTTTTGGTTTTTACTTAAAAACACGAGGATAACCTTTACGTTACGACAAGTTAACGTTACATGAACGTTAAGATGATCATCACCACGACATAAGGTACACTATCTGCAAAATGTATCAAAGATATAAATAATAACACTGTAGCTTTTCCATAGCATCGGTTTGCCCAACTGACCAAATTGTACATTGGTTAGTGCACCTGGCCACGAACCTAGGGGTCTTGGATTCGATTCCCGGATGGTACCATGGGTACTTTTCCCGGAAGGGGAGTTATCCAAACGGTCACCAGGGCTTGGTTAGTTAGGCTTAAGTTAGGTGTAAGATCATTATTGGCTCCACACCATAATATTCACCATCATCACATCATCGCATTGCGGGTACGTGTAGACAACCATTATATGTGTACCCTGAGAAACGTTCTGTGCCACCAGAGTGCTAAAAGTCTACACATAAGGTGACCCAACTAGAAACTATATAATTATATCTCGGTCAAAGATGGGGAGAAAAATCCGTTTGCCCAACAAGTTAATTTTCGTCACCTTATTCAAGGAGTATTGGGTAATAGTTATGCAAAACTCTGTAGCCTCGACTGTCGACGTGATCTTTAAACCTTTCAGGCTAGGACTATTTTCAGCCACCTCCGAGAATTTTGTTCATATTTTGTTCGGGGTCTAAGATTTAATATTCACTTGCTGTGAAAGAGTGTGCTGGATCAGTAGTTGTTTTCCCAAAAGACTTTGTAAAACTTTTAGGGGATGTGATATACTTCTTTTCACACCTTCTACAAATACCAATCCTGCCCATTGGAGATTACAAACTACTATACCTAGCCAGATTAAAAAGTACTAAAACGAAAATTATACAATGCAGTGTGCTTAGATACAATAGTAGTTTGAGAATACACACATACATGTAGTAACTCAACAAATTAATGAATTAATAATTATTTTCAATCTACAAAACTTAATTTCTCAAAGAGATTTAGACCAAATATTTTGTGGGGATTTGGCGTCTCCCTCCCCAAACTCTAACAGGAATTATGTTTTAAAGTCTAGGGCAGACATTTTAAACTCGCGACCCTACCTATGATTTTATGTATCCCACGGGCCATATTATGAACCATCATGCGAACGATGACACTCTTTTCTTCTTCTTATGGGAAATACAACATTTGGTATCCCGCTTCGGTGGCCGCATGGTATAAGGCAGTAGTTCCCAAACCCAGAGTTGCGACCCAAATAAGGCTCGCAAGGATGTTACTGAGTGTCGTGGGAAGGTCTCGATAAAAAATAATTTTTCAAAAATTATAAAATATTGTGATAACAAAAATTTATTTTGAGCGTATAACCCGAACGGGTGATGTGGTACTAATAAATAAATAGTAAACCTAGTCCAACACAAGATTAACGAGTTAGACCACGCGGCCACTGAAGCGGGTCTCTAACTTTATTAGATAAGGACGAAATCATCTATAAAATTATTCATGTCGGGTCAATGGTGCTAGAACATTAATTGTATACTAGGGGATAGGAGGTCATTTAACCAAAAAGGGACTTTGAGGGACTTATCCCCCCTCCTCCAGCCTAAAGAGTTCCGGGGACACTCCCCTGGCAAACGTGTGACAGTTGGATGCCTTTAAGCTATTGGAGTGGTCTTCGATTTTGTCTTTCTTGCTATCTTACAGGTAGAGAAAGTATTGTGATCGTAAAAAAAAAATCAAACTCGAGATTTTGATGAATCTCGACGTTTTATGACCCCCTGAATCCGAAAAAGTGGTTTTTGAATTTCTGTCTATCTGTACCTCCGACTAGAGCTTAAACTATTTCACCGATCGGGCTGAAACTTGGTATCTAGGGTTTTCATAGGTTTGCCCCGAGGGATTTTTGGAATTGGATATCTAACCCTAAAACTAAGGGTAGTTTACTGAAGGGCAAAAAGATAAAAAAAAAATCGATTTTCTCAAAATCGGCTTTAACGATTTTGATTAAAATTCGTATCTATGCGTTGATTAAGATTATACATAAAATGGCTATTTTCATTTTCCCATGAAAATTACTTTTTGGGTACTTTACAGAAGCGGAAATTTCCGTATCTCCGCAACTATTTGAGATACTAAATAACTTATCATTGCAAAATTGTAGTACTATTAAAAATAAAAAAACTTTTACTTGAAATATATTTTTATAAAATCAATAGTTTCTGTGATAATGGCAATATATTAATACAATTTTGTGAGCTTTAGTTGTGGAGAGATATTACTTAAGTTTTAATGCAATAATTATCTAATGTCATAGAGTAATCAAATACAAGTAAGTCTCTCAAAAGGTGTGTTATTTTTCCTTTAACCTCTTAGGATAAATGTTGGTACAACAATGATCTATCTCCTTCATTTTAGACTCAAGTCATTAAATACATTTTTCATTGGTCAAAATATATAAATGAGGAATTTAATAGCAATGCGATTACCTAAAGATGTGCAACACCTAATAAAATGTTAAAATTTTAATACAAAGTGTTGACCATTGTGGACCCAATATCGATCTTTTTTATTGGTATAAACATAAAAACGAGGACATAATCCTTTAAAAATAAAATTATAAAATTTAAAACCCGGACTCAAAAATTGTTTAACGTAAGTATAGTGCAATTTATGCTTGGGTTTGCTAGTGTGCTATTTTGTTTCACAGATATTACGAGTTTTGTGTAAATATCTTCATTTTTAAACAATAGAGTGAGAAAGTCCGTGCGGAGTTGCGTACCATTTTCATTATTTTTTATTTAAAATCTATTTAAAACGGTCCCCATCTGATTTTTTTAGCATCGCTTCTTACTACGTGTTCGGATTATAAGATTATTTATTAATTACGCTAAAGGTGTTAGGTATGAGGAAGGTTATATTTAGAGTCCAAACCCTTCCTACACCTCTGACAAGACATCTTGTGAATGTGTGGAATGCCAGGTCACCACCGTGGTTCGGATTCCACGTTAAACTGTAGGTCCTTCATTTCATCTCACAATCACCCTACCATTACACATTAGCGTAAGTGCGTATAACCCGAACAGGTAGTAAGACGCGGTGCTAATAATAATAATATATTTAGAGGAATTGTACCCGCATTTGCGCAGGGGGGAAGAGTGGGAAACCATTTTGGAAAAACCACCCCCAGTTCACCCGACCAAGGGACGAACCTCTATCCCCGTCATCGGCAGTCTGGTCTACAGCGAAAGCAGCGCTTTAGATCATGCGGCCACCGAAGTGGGTGGTATCATATTTTAAAATATAAGAGAGGTGTGAAATAAATCTAGAGGTGGGGGGGGGGGCAAAAATTATTACCCCCCTGAAACGTGACCCATTTAAAACACTAAATGTTTTTTTATCCCTGCCCTTAACTACCATAAAAACTAACTCCAGATAACTTCTAGAGGCATTTAATATTTGTAATTTTTCTTTGTCCGTGCCCAAACCCACCTCCACCCCCTTGAAATGTTGCCCTGTCTTAAATATAGGGTGAGTCTTTTTGGTTTATACAGAGGGCCTACTCTTTTTTTTTTTAATAATAAGATACTAAGTTGAAATTATTTTAACTTATGTTAATGACAATACAGTTTTGTTTATGTGGCCTTTATAATCAAACGTGTTTGGCACGCCTAGTCTTGAAGGTCCTGGTCACATTATGAGGGATGCCTAAAATAATTTACTATGAATTTATTGATACCCTAATACTGAACTTCCTTTCGTTAAGGCCAGATATTTAGTGTAATTTACGTTGTTTTGTGTTAAGCTATCTTACACGTTGTGTGCTGATATAATCCTATGTTCAGAAAGTACAACTTAAATAAATCTTAGGATTATATTTATGTTAAAGTATTTATGGTTGTATTTTTTATAATTTGTATGAGATTCAAGATCCTTTAGATACCAATATTATCTGTTATTTTGTTTTTGTAACGCTCATTTGATCATACCGTCAGCAAATGCCTTTCAAATGTTATCTTGAGAGATATCACAGAATAGGTCTTAAATCTAGATTATTTAATAGATATAGGTAAAATACTAATACAGTTGGCCATGTACGTGGAATTCCCTACACTCATGTAAAATTGGAAAAACATATGGAATGGTTAGTATCTGGGAAATAGAGAGAGGAAATACTTGTCATTTCTCAACAACAAAAAATTAGTAAAAATACTGTAACATTGGTGAATTTGAGACATTTAAGGGCAAGCTTTTAACCTCAATCCTTTGCATAAAAGGAAAAGCGAATTAAGAACCAAGTGCGCTGATTCAAACACTGCCTTATCCTCTATTACACTTCCCAAAACATTATTTTGCATAACAACTGCATTTATTTCCCTATTAAGCCAAGTTCATCGTGTTTTCAACATCAGTTACTTCACACTAGTGAATTTGATTATGAATTAAATTTTATTCCTCTATACTTCAATCTAAGTTATCTGGGGAAAAAATGGGAACTATTTTGAAAAGACTTGGAAAACTCAGGTAATTTCGTAGTAAGAAATACATATATATTGATAACCTTGGTTTGTCTCCGTGCACACCTAAAATCGTTTGAGATATCAACGGGTGAGAATGAGGTTGAATTCTATTGTACCTGTTTTAGAAGCCCATTGAAGCTTGTACGCCATGTTTTGTTTTTTTAAGGTCACATTAGATCTTACAGTTCATTGTGTGAGGCTATATGTGACTGTAGATCACGTTAAGGTCTATTGTACTGGTTTGAAGTTCCCATTCATGGCAAATTGTACTTCTTTATAAAGTCACCCTAGGCCAACAATTAGCGTGTAGGGAATAATTTGATTGTAACCTGCTTAGGTGGCAGCATGGCTTAAGGCGTCACTCTCGTGTTAGACTAAACTGCCAATAACATGGATATTGGGGCTTGAATCCCGGTCGGGTGTATTGAGGGTGATTTTTCCAAACTAGTATTCCACGCAAATGTGGGTACACTTCCTCTAAAGTCACCATTCTCCATACCTAACTCAGTAGCGTAATTAGTACAGATGCGTATAACTTGTAAAGGAAGTAAAACGCGGTTTAAAAAAAATATTGTGCTTATTGTTCCGATGATAGCTGTCTCCAGTTCGAAATACACGTAGGCCTACGGTTAATATTATAATTTTTATTTTATTTTATTATCGCGTTTTACTACCTGTTCACGTTTTACGCATATATGATAATTACTCTAATGAGTTAGGAATGAGGAATGAAGCACTTCACAGGTAATCTATCCTCATTTGCGTGGAATGAGAGTGGGATACCATTTATTCAATACCATCCTCAGTAGATCCGACCAGGATTCGAACCCCCCAATCTTCCCGTCACCAGCAGTCCGGTTTAACTGTGATATATTTCTTATCACTTTAAATATACTTGAATGTGGGAACTTATATTTACATAATTTAATAAATACTGCTTCTAGTATTTCACTAACCCACATAAACATCTTGTAGACTAACTTAAAAGTGTTTAAATATTTTAAACATACATTAATGATTTTAAACACATAGTATCCAATATCTAGTGTAAAGTTATATCAGTGGGCATGCCGATTAAGCACCAGGTTCTTATTGTCTTATTTACTGGTGTTGAGGCGATCAGGGTTCGAATTCCAGCTGAATTCACAGAGGGTGGTTTTCCCTGTATGGTTTCCCACATTCACTTAACTCAATTGCGGTTATATATTCTCTTAATTATATCTTCCTCATTCCTTACCAACTAGCCTAATTAAAAAATTCAACGTCTGGACGGGATAGTAAGACGCACCGCAAAAACAAAATTGTACAATATCTTTAAGGAAACATTCTTGTATAGGCTGTGGTCCACAACGCGCTTCGAGTTTGTGAATGTAGCTCTTCGATTAATTAGAGTTTGAGACCACTCACTGCCTTAGACCATGCAGCCACTGAAGAGGGTTATATACTATTATTTGCAGATTTATCGAACGAACCTTCTCTTCTCCCTTTGCACCTGAAACCACCACCCCTCTTCTATTTATCTATTTTATCTAAATATAGTCCAATACTTGGCTATTTATTATAATAATTATACAGCACCGCGTCTTACTGGCTGTTAGGGCTATACTCTAATGCACCAATTACACTAATAGTTTAGGGACGAGGAAGGTTTAACTTAGAGGAAGTGTACCCGCATTTGCGAAAATGGGGAAACTGTTTAGGAAATACCACTCTCAATACACCCATCTGGGATTGAACTTCCATCTCCCCGTTCCCGTCGGCAGTCTGGTCTTTTGCGAAGGACGTCTTCGACCATGCGGGCCGCCAAAGCGAAATTGGATAAAATTATTCTAGTAACAACAAATATCCTTAATGGCAAAAAATCATTTAAGATTAGACAATAGTATTTAAATGCTTATTGGACTCAAATAAAAAAAGTATTTTTTTAATGCGCTCAGGCACTTTATAAACGGTAATAATAATAATAATAATAATAATAATAATAATAATAATAATAATGTGTTACTTTTTCTCCCTAATTATTACTTTGTCATCTAGAATAAACGAAAAAATATTTCCTATAATTTGTATTAATAAATGACCCGATTGATTAAATGGGTGGAAGATGTGTAACTTGTTATGTTTGAATATTTCGAGGGAGAATGGCGATTTCCATCCAATTACCTTTGATATTAATACTTCTATATTTAGCGAATAATATCATCTAAGAAACCACTTTAGTTTTGTAAGCAATCGTACAGACTATCCAAGTAAACGTAGGCCCTATATATTAGGAGTTGAGGATCAATACCGACTATGACCCACATTGGTGATCACGTGAACTAAACGTCACTCTCGTATAGTTTGATTTGCTGGTGACGAGTGGTCGAGGTTCGAATCTCTTCCGAGTGTCTTAAGGGTGGTTTTCTTAAATGGTTTATCACTCTCACTCCATGCAAATATGGGTACATTTACTTTAAATCCCACCTCTATCATCTCTACTCCTTCAGTGTAAATATGCAGATAGCCTGGACGGGTAGTATGACGTGGTAAAAAAAAACTTTTTTCTCACCGCATCTTACTGCTATACTATACAGATTTTGACTACGATAATAGATTGGAATTTTTATTAGATGTACCCGCATTTGCGTGAAGGGAGAGTGGGAAACTGTTTATAAAAAGCCACCCTTACTAAACCCAGCCGGGATCCAAGCCCCGATCTTGCCGTCACCAGCAAACCATACTAGATGAGCCTGACCTTTCCCCCAGATGCGAGTATCAATTAGTTAAAAAATTGCTTCGGAGCTCAAGTTCGACTTTCATAAATTTATTGGAACCCAAAAAACAGCTCCATTGGTCGTACACCTCAAGCTAATTATTTATTCTGAGAAAAACGCTTGACACATCGCTCATGAATGAGCCACACATTTGTACTTAACATACAGAGATATTCATTATAGTAATCCTTCGATTTCTCGATTTGGAAGCAAATGACTCGAGACACTCTTATCGATTATTTGGTATTGTTCGTCATCTCTATTCTTGCACGATGTAAGGGGTCGATGGGAGGAGGGGCCGGCGCGTGTCCGAGACGTGTGGTACGTTCTAGAGTTAGCTAATTAGCTATCATGGCCAGCGCGTCTACACAACTTCGATAAAGGTAAGGATGGACGGACGCATGCGCAAACAACGTAATTGCGCTCTTTCACGTGATTTGATAAAAGCAGAGTGGGAGAGATTGTTTGTGTTCACTCAGCCTTCGGGAGGTTCTTGCAAGTTAAGGAGCGGCCTTCCAGAAGTTTTGTCTCGGTGAGGTAGTGGCACGCAGTAGTGGCCGGTAGCGATCGTTTCATTGTAGAGTCAACTCTCAAGCCTGACACACGCGACGTTCGCTTCACTTGTTCTCTCGGCATTCACTATGGACACGCTGTCTGAAAAGTTGGAAACGCGCCTCCACCTGGGCAGTACCAAGATCGTAGGGGAAGAACGCATCAAGAAAGCGCTAGATGAAGGTGAAGACGTCGCCATCCTAACGACGTTCCTTTCGGACACGGAGAAGGGGTTTCAATGCACGTTGAAGGAGCGGTGCCTGTACGGGGACCCCAAGACTGCCATCTTAGGTACGAACCCCTCATCTTCTCTCTTGATGTAATTGTCATGGTGACAAGATGACAGTCATAGGTAGGAGGCCCTTGTTCACTTAATAAATAGGGTATTTTCTTAGAGGGAGCTTTTGTTTAGTAATAAATAGTATTAAATGCATAGAAGCTAACATAACTGTAGCTAAATGGCTTAAGGCGTCACTCTCGTGTTAGACTGGCCTGCTGATTACGGGGAGATCGGGGATCGAATCTCGGTCGGATCTACTGTGGGTGATGTTTCCCAATTGGTTTCCCACGCAAACTCGGGTAGATTACCTCTGAAATACTTTTTCTTCATTCTTAGCCCATTAGAGTAATTATCATATATGTGAATAACCTGGAGAGGTAGTAAGAGTAAGACACGGTGATGATAAACCGAACAGTGAGTGAGATGAGCAGACCAAAAAAAAAAAAGTTAAATATTCGCACCTGTCTCCCAAGTATCAGCTTTAGTTTAGTTTCAATTATGAACTCAATGCTATTGGTCCGAGAAATACTTCGCTCATTAATGGGCTTCGAGTAATTCATATTCTAAACAATCCTATCCATATGTGTGTCTATGTTTGTGTATCTGTTACTTGTCTAGCTTAGAAATACGACCAATGTTTGCCAAACTCGAAATAGTGATACTCCCCCTTTTCATACAAATAATAATAATAGTAAAAAATAAATGGAATATACAGTCTTAATGCCGTAATAATAATCTTAACGTTCACGTAAAGTAACGTATCGTAAAGGCTCTCTTAGTGTTTTTAAATGTAAACCATCACCATGCAGTTAACTTGAGGTTCACTAACTTTTATGGTAACTTAAAGTTCGCTTATCATTAAAATTATTCAGGGGATAACTTTCACGCTGCGTGAACGTAAAGTGAGATGCACCACGTGCCTTAGGTAGGTAATCATGTAGCGAGACACGTTAACACGTCTACGTCATTTGTTTGTTTATGGAATGCAGACGATTTCTTCGTTATAGTTTGTCCACGTCTAGTTAACTCAAAAATCCCATGTTACACTTTATTTTGTAAATCTTATAAAGATTATATTGCAAGAACTTGCAGCATTATATGATTGGGTTTCATTTTAGTAACTAATTTTTTTATATTTTTTTTTCCAAACAGTCCAACTTCATTGTATTATGCTCGAGTTTACGTTAAGTTGATCGTGATCCGGAATTAAGGGGGCTTTGGAGACTGTAATAATAAATCTTTTCACTTATTATTATGTTTTTACTTTAGGTATTTAACGTGTTCTTTCTAAACTCAACTGATTATATTAGCACACGATTATTTCTATGAGCGAGAGCGAAAGAGCCTACCAATTTTGCCGGGAAAGGTATTGAGTCGGAGTCGAAAACTTAGCATGCCGACTCCACAGCCCTGGGTCAACGGCGTCACTTTAACAATAGACTAGACTGTCGCTGACGGGGAGATTAGGGTTCACATCCCGTTCAGGTGTACTGAAGGTAATTTTTTTTATCCCTAAATGTTTTCACTCTAACTTCACGTAAAACTGGGTACACTTCTTCTAAATTTAACCTTCCTCAACCATAGCACATTATCTTAATTAGTACATATTCGTGTAAACTGAGCCGGTAGTAAAACGTATCGCTAAAAAGAAATGTTGGGTGCATCTATTTTACTGGAGTAGGCCTAATCTCATTTGGGTTTTTTCCGCAACTTGTTCGGGTTATATACGTTAGTTAAATAATATAATAATAATTAGCACCGCGTCTTACTACCCGTTCGGGCTATACCCATATATATTAATTACACTAATGGATTAAGAATTGGGAAAGTTGAGCATAGAAAAAGTGAACCCGCGTTTGCGTTGAGGGAGAGTGAAAACCCATTTAGGAAAACACACACCCCAATTCACCCAACCGAGATTCTAACCTCGATCTCCCCGTCCTCGGCAGCCTATCTCAACACGAAACCAGCGCGTTAGCCAACTAGGCCACCTAGGTGGGTTACGTTAATTAAAATTGTGCTAATGTGGCAGGGTTTAAGACGTTAAAACGTAGAGGAAATGAACCAGCGTTTGTCTGGAGAATGGATAGGAAACGTTTTAAGGAAAAAACAATTGATTACACCCAGCCGAGATTCTAACCACGACAAAATGGGACTGACACTTTTATCCGGTGTGGGGGTCTTTTCGGGTTCATGGTTTGATCTCCTATCGGCTTTATTTACTTTTCTTATATACTTCGAATAAAAAGCCTGATACGACTTTATAACCCAAGGGAGTTTTGTTTTAAATAATAGCAGGTGTTGTATTTGGGGGTTTAGATAATGAACCTCCAAAGTGGATCCCAGAGAAAACTTATAAAATACAATAGTGTAAATGGAGTTCCTTGAAGGACTAGGATATTTCCTGAAGGATTTAAACTCATAGCAGAGCTCAACTAGGCTATTTCCTGAGGGATTAAAAATCATAGCAGAGTTCAACTAGACTATTTCCTAAAGAATTAAAACTCATAGCCGAGTTTAACTACAGCCAATTCTGGTTTTAATGAACTCGGTTGTAGTGAACATTCGGCTACATTGAACCTAGTTCATTGGTCCCAATTCACATACATTTCAATGTGTGTTAAAAATTCGTTTATAATGAACCCTCAACTTCGATTTTAGTGAACAGAAAAATTGAAATAACTTTTTGGTTGTTTAAATTTGAAGATACCGATTCTCTACCCGAGTTCTTGTTTAGGTGGCACAAAACTTGACAAAGTACGGAATATGTGTGTGTGTGTGTTTTTTTTTGTGAGGCGGGAGGAGGGGTGGGGGGTTGAGCTTAAAAAGTCACTGTACTCATTGACCTGGCTTAAGTTTTAATACTTTTGTCTGCGACAAGTAAAGGACAATCTTCTGAGTTGTATTAATAAGACAGGAGTTGCAGGACAGTGAATGACAGTCTCTGGCCATTTAGTAATTGTCTTCACTAATCCTTTTCTTCGATTGTGTATATGGAACTCAAAAAATTAGACTTTTCTACTCAGTTTAGTTTTTGAATGTATGGGTAGTATATAATCAAGTGTTAAAAAAGTACAAACTCTAGAGAAGGATCTGGAAAAAAATATTAACCAAAACAGTATACAGTAAACAACAGCATACAACCGATTTTTTTTAAATATTAATTAGTATATTTAAATAAATTATTATTAGCACCGCGTCTTACTACCCGTTCGGGTTATACGCACTTACGCTAATGTGTAATGGTAGGGTGATTGTGAGATGAAATGAAGGACCTACAGTTTAACGTGGAATCCAAACCACGGAGGAGGCCTGGCATTCCCCACAATCACAAGATGTCTTGTCAGAGGTGAAGGAAGGGTTTGGGAATCAGATAAATCTGTGCCGGGACTGAGGATTGAACCCCGGCCGCCAGCATAGAAGTCCGACACCTTACCCCTAGACCACCAGGTCACCTATTTAAATAAAGAGCGATTGTATTTGAACTATTTTTTTTTTGTCAATAACCCACTACTTTCACATAAAAAAATCTGTTTTCGTGAACTTCGGACATAGTGGACAAAATATTTGAGTCTGAAGAGGTTCATTATAGCCAGAGTTGAATGTAGGTTATTTAATTAAGGAATAAGACTCATAACAAAGTTCAACTAAGACTTTATAAGTTAGGATGAATAAAATTATTGTCCCTGGCATAGTAACGTAACGTTTGACTGTGGGATTTTATAATTGTAACTTTAGATTACCCACTTCGGTGGCCGCATGGTCTAACGCGCTATTCTCGCAGTAGACTAGACTGCCGATGACGGGGAGATCTAGGTTCGAATCTCGGTTGGATGTGATGAGGGTGGTTTTTCCTAAATGGTTTTCCACTCTCCCTTCACGCAAATTATGGTACAGTTCCTATGAATATAACATTATTATTATCATCATCATCATCATCATCATCATCACCGCGTCTTACTTCCCGTTTGGGTTATACGCACTTACGCTAATGTGTAATGGTAGGGTGATTGTGAGATGAAATTAAGGACCTACAGTTTAATGTGGAGTCCCAACCACGGCGGAGGCCTCGCATTCCACACATTCACAAGTTGTGATTAATACACATCTCGTCAGAGGTGAAGGAAGGGTTTGGTAATCAGATAAATCTGTGCCGGGACCGAGGATTGAACTTCGGACCCCCAGCACAGAAGTCCAACACCTTACCTCTAGACCGCCAGGTCACCAATATAACCTTTCTAATCCCTAAAACTATTAGTGTAATTAGTTTATAAGCGTATAATCCGAAAGGGTACTAAAATAATTACATTGCAACATATTGGAGTGCATATTTTCTCAAGCCATAATGCATTCCTGACAGCTCTCATAATCGGCTTCACCTTGATTCCATAACCCAATCCACTTTTATCTCCCGTGGGTGTGGTGACGTGGAGGGGACTATGGACTGCTCTCAATCAATTGATTAAGTAATGTTGCCAAGCTCCTTTTAGGATCTAATTACGTGACCGTTTCGCTAGATAAGCACGTATTCAACACGTGTTCAAAAATGTAATCACACACATTACACTAACAATGTTTAGTGGGTGAAGATAGACAAAGAGCTTCGATCCTTACCTCAATCGGTAGCTTACTCCCCTACTGACCTAGTTTTTGTTGGTAGGCCTACCCCACTACTTACTACCCTTCCAGGTTATCCTGATACTTATACTACTGGGGCAAGGAGGAATAAGGTAGAAACGAGAGTAAATGTAGCTGCATTTACGTGTAAGATTAGGAGAAAACCATTTAACATAAAACACCTTAGAGGTCATCCATAAACCACGTAACGCTTTTTTCCTACTATTTTTTACCCTCTTCCCCTCCAACCTGTGCTACTTAGCTTTTCACATCAAGAATGAGTGTTATTCTTTTATTATTATTATCGGGAAACATAAATAAGTGCTTAACTTGCATTTTCAACATCGTACAAGCGTATAACCCGAACGGGTAAGATGCTCTGCTAAAAAAAAAAGTACAAAGTCTGAAGTCATCCCTAAAGTATGTTTATTAACGGTGAAAACGTGAACAATAATGTATATTGTTTTTAACATTAGCAAGTATGATATCTCTTTTATGTAACACCCTCCCACCATGTACTGTACATTGATTGCACCCAGGTTATAACGACGTATGCTATACCGTGATTTCGGATGTAGCGCGGGTCTTTATTTATCCCCGTGCCTTTGAAAGGTGAAGGTTATGCTGTTAGTTTCGCTCAAAAACATCATCTTCGAAAAAATATTCTCCCATAAGAAACAACAAAACATAACTGATTTTTATTTAAAACGCGTGATCAAATAAGTTTGTTGGATATATTTCTATGGTGACTTATTGTGTTGTTTTACGTGAAAATGAAATAAATTATGAAAATTGTGTTTGTACGTTTACCTTAGTGCAGTATATATTAAGGTGGGGATATAAGGGACACGAGAAAAGGTCAACGCTTTTGCATTTCTTATATCAATACATCTTCAACAGTCGTTGAATATCTGTCAAGGGTGTCCTGGAATTTAATGACAACTTTTTCTATTCATTTTAAAAGTTTTGACATCTAATGCCGCTATGCTCATAACAAATATTCAAAATCTGTTGAAATTACCATGTGTCGAAAATTAAATTCTTCTGTTTCTACTGGAGCAATATTTGATTTATTTTGGACAGAAAAAAAAAGTCGTGTTATAAAAATTGCAAATTCGCTGGCCTTTTATCACGTTCCTTACATCCCCATATTAGACATTTTGTTGCATCAGTCAATTTCAATGTAGCCTGAATGCGTTTTATGGCTGCTATGTCAATAGTGTAATATTATAAGAGTTTTTAGTATATTAGATAATTACTATTTAAGAAATTAGCTGAGCCATTGGCTTATAGCGTGGTTGTCTTGTAACGCGGGTTGGATACCAATTCAGGTTTCAGCACACCTGCGTTAAATTTGGGGAGCAGTGTAATATCATGTAGATTTTTTTTTGCACCGCGTCTTACTACTCGTTCAGTTTATATACTTATGTAGTAATTACGCTAGCGGTTATTGGGATTAGAAAGGTTGTATTTATTGGAAGTGTACCCGTATTTGCGTGGAGGGAGAGTGGAAAACCATGCTCGACCCTCGGTACACCTGACCAAGATTCGAACCTCGATCTTCCCGTCATTGGCAGTCTAGTCTATTGCGAGAGTAGCGCGTTAGACCACGTGACTATCGAAGTGGATGTAGATTATAGATATTGGAACTCCAACCCTTTCACTGTTTCAACAGCCTTACGTGGTTTTTTGATAATCCCTTACTACACTTAGCCGGAATTCTATCCCTTACATCCCCGTCGCCAACAAACCAGACCAGCCAGACAAGGTCAACGTCCTAGATCATGTTTTCTGATTGAATTATTTATTCAACCCAAAAGGGAAATTCACGTTTACAGTTTGTCCATGAATTAATAAGAGTGAGTCTCCAACCTGTATATATAATATGACGTCTAAGATTTAACATTTACTTGGTGAAAATATTGGCTATTTAGTCATAATAAACCATTTTAGATTTTGATGAGGTATTGTAAATACGAGATTTGAGTTTTTTTTTAGTAAATTTTGTATCGGTCTTTTGGGACAAAGTAAGTACTTTCTATTCTCATGAACTTTGATGTAGCCTAAGTAGGGGACCATGCATCCGAAACCAACAGTTACTTGGGCCTCACTGACTAGTGTATCTTGGCCTCACTGACTAGTGTCTTGGCCTCACTGACTAGTGTATCTTGGCCTCACTGACTAGTGTATACTATTCTTTCTTCATGTTTTAAGACCTTTCGACACTAGATGAGTCATTCTTTTTAACACATCTCAACTTTAGATAAGTCGTTCTTTCTAAAACCTTTCATCTTTACATGGGTCGTCTTTTCTAACACCTGACTGATAGAATATTATAAATAAACGTAGACCAACAGGTTTTGTAACAGATGTAGTAGGTTGAGAAACGCTTTTTTAGGCCCTAGTAATCAGTGGCGTATTCTCTGGGTATGCTAGTCCTGCGCCGCATACTCAAGATGATATGGACTAGTTTTTGTTGTTTTTTTTAATTCAACGCTGTCTGTGTGAAATGTGTAAACACTAATGTTTAAATTGTTAATAAATATACTTGTCATGAATTATTAATTTTAAAACTAATATTGGTTCATATTCCAAGAATACTGTGTTTTAAGTAATTCTTCCAAAAGGTTCTACCTTGCACAATAGGAAACCCAGGGCTTGCTACTTGAAAAACTCAAGGCAAGCTAGGAAGGCTCTAAGGACCTTGCCCAATGTCTAAGGGGTGGCAACACATTCCTTTCCGCTCGCCCATAACAGGGTTCCTACGCTCTGGAAAGTCAGGGAAAGTCAGGGAAAAAAATAATAGTCAGGGAAAGTCAGGGAAGCTTTAAAAAGG
>CABFVZ010001637.1:159404-178275 GCA_902151445.1 Timema monikensis | reverse complement strand
ACGTTATTATGATGGTACCTATATATATATGTGTCTGTGTCCGTATACAACATTTACAATCACATTTTCACATGTAAAGAGGAGGGAAAATGGGGGAGGGGGGTGCAATACCACGAGATAATTACACCAGTGAACCCCCCTCCCCGCGTATTCATATATATATATATATATATAAAACGCGTCCGGCGTGTATGTATGTATGGATGTGTGCTGCGTTTGGGGGAGGGGAAAATATAAGGGGTAGGGGACAGGAAAGGTGGAGTAAAAATGGTGGAAATCAAACACTCCGCGGTCGCAACACTATTTTATAATTAACATTGCTGATTCCATTATATCGATTGGACTGATGGTGTGTGCGGTTTATATTGTGATGAAACAACAGTTGAAAATCACGGTGACGCAAATTCTGCATCATTGGAGAGCTGGCAGTATTACTACCCCTCCCTCTTTTCCAAACCCCCCAAAAACCTCCCAACCCAACTGATCTATCTATAAATACGAGGCAAGCAATTTCACACTTGATGGAAACCACATAGCCTAGCTAACTGATCCACCACCTACCACCCTCTGCCCCTCCCGCACCCCTGACACAAATCCCACCATCACCACATTGGGGAAGCGTGAAGCGCTCTGCTCGCTTCAACACTTTATATCCAGCACAAATAAACCCATCTTGTGTATATTTGGCCGGCCAAATGGCCCGCTTCGGAACAAACGACAAAACAGTTCGTGGTGTTCATCGTGTCTTGGTCTTTCCTTTATTTAGTGGAAGGGGGGGGATGTTTTCAATTGTTTGAGGGTGTTAGGTGGCTTAGTCGTAGTTTTTTTCACTCCCCAAGTGAGGGGTAAAAGACCAACTAACTGAGATTTGGAAGAACGTGACAAAATCTACTTTTATTGCTACACTTTACCTGCATTGGTGGTCGCATGGTCTTAACGCGTCACTTTCGTATTGAACTTAGCTTTTCGGCTTACGTGGATATCGGGTTTCGAAGCCTGTCCGGTTTACTGAGTTTTTTCCTAGATGGTTTTCAACTCTCCTTCCACGCAAATGTAATTATACTTCCTATTAACCCAATATTCCCGATCCCTGACCCACTAACGTAATAGAGTGCAATCCAATTTTCATCAAATGACAGAAACGTTACTAGATCTTTCACGTATTCATACGTCAAGTCACGTGATCTGAAACTATCATTTTCGATATATATTATCATTATCTATAAAATAATACTAGTAATAAATTAAAATATTATCAATGTGGACAGCAAAAAGTTTGTGTTTTTGTAACTGCTCTTTTTATGAAAATTGGACTGTACATATGCGTACAACCCAAACAGATAGTAAAACAATAATGTCCAAGGCGAAGAGGCTGGTCTCATTTGTTTTGTTACAGTTCCAGATGACACTGATGGACAGGGATTGTGGACATAACAGTTTCAAAACCCCACAATTATTATTTAAAATAATATTTTATACTCAGGCCGGATGCAAGTGTTTCATGAGCCCTAGGCGAGACTTAACATCTGCGCCCAGGTTGTATCCTGTATGACATAAGTAAACCTCACCCCTTGCGTGACAAAATGATAATGATAATAATAATAATAATAATAATAATAATAGTTTTGACAAAACACCAGACAAAAACAATAACAAATTATGCCACAAAACCATGAAAGTAGTAATGTTGTTAATCAATCTTAAAATATATATATTCTTAATTTTAGATAAAATATTTAAATGCTATTTCAGAAAGAAATAACTATCCGTTTATTTAATTTGGAACATTTTTAAGCACTAAATAATTACATATTGTTGTAATGCGCCCCTGGGATGTTTGCGCCCTATGATACCATTTAAGTTTGCTTAATGGAATGACGACCCCTTTTTGATACTTTTTAAACTCAAGGAGCTATAATAGTCAAGAATAAATTCCTAATCTCACAAAAACAAGCGGGTTTATCATATTTCTGTGTGGAGCTGTCTGTCAGTAGGAGAACAAACAGGGAAGGAGGAAAACAAATGACAATAAAATTGTGTTGTGACCCACCTATTAAATGACATCATTCGATTCACAATGATTCATTCTACGCTCTTATACCAGTTATCTTTCGTTTACCAGGCATTTAGCGCTCACTGATCAACCGAAATATTTTTTGTTTTGTTTTTTAGAGCAAACAATGTCAACTTTTAAACTATGTTTACGTTTTCAAATATTATTATGTTCCATCCCCTTAAAACTATGATCAATTCACTATGCTTCAAAATGGTTTTAACATAACTCTAAGCGTGATTAAGAGGCGATGTGGAAATAAAAGCTCTGAAGTCATTACATAATATTTCGCAAACACCATTTTCTTGTGCTTCATACGCCCTTACAGTTCCTCGAAGTAATATATATACTAATATAAAGCCACATGGCTGACTCACTCTCTGACATTAATGTTTACCCACTTCCAGATGAGCTAGAAACTTGAAATTTGACAAACCTATAGCTTCTAGCCTGTAACCGACGGGAAAATTTCAAAAAGTTAAAAAAAAATATTTTTAAACCTCGAATAAAATTCAAAATGGTGGAGCAACTTTAAAGTCTGTGCGGACCTTTCTTTGGAGATCTCTTGTGGCTAAATGGTAAGACCTATCAAAAAATGGCTATAGAATTACATTAGTTTACATCCACTTGCAAAGAAAACTCACTGGGGGTTTGGGGACGTAGCCCCCAACGAGCAAAGAGAGTTTGTATATAGGGCAGGTTGGAAGGGTTAGTATCTGACAACTAGCAGAAGGGTCTTTATTGCAAACATTGACTGAAAATGACTATTGTCAACATTCGAAAATAATTATTATTTGCATACTAATACTATATTATCAATAAAAAGTGTTATAAAACTAGTCTAATAATACTTCTCTAAGAAATACTTTATGATTTCCGTTTTAGTAACTTATTTAAAGAACAAAATATATCAATAAAATTATATTTTTTATTTTGCGGTTGTGACAGCAAGGAATATTATAGTACTTGAAATAATTAATTAAAAAGTATTACATTCACATTTGTGTCTTAATATAAATGGCCACCAACAAAATCTTTTTTATAACCTAGATAAAGGGCCATACAAAATATTAGTTTCAAAATAAATCGTTTTTATTTTGTAAGCAGTGTAAGTACACAACCTCCTTGACTGTTTATATGACGCCTGACGTCATCAACCGCCCTTATTTCGACTAGTCTGCCATCTTGATTTCAGAACTTGACTTCGCCCCTCAAAACAAGAAACATCCGCACGGTTATTTTAATAAGTTTGTCTTACAATAATGTAAAAACATTTAATAAATTAAAACAAATTGTGGGTGTGTTTTGACAGCCAAAATTAACAACACATCAACACTTGGTCTTGCAGATAATATGGTTTGGCGAATGTATACATGGTAACTTTTCCTAGCTGTCAGAACCACCTCTCACACTGTGGTGTGGACGCCCTATAGTTGTAAATGTTACGAGGTTAAGTCGTTGTTTGTTGTTGTTTTAGTTTACCATATTTCTGGTCATTTGTTCTAAGTTGACGTGTTCCTCCTTTTTATAACTAAAATTGCAATTGTAGGGTTTTTTTCTTTTTTTTTCTTTTTCAAATAACATCTTTCTCTTTCGTTTTGCAAAATACATTTGTCGTCTCTTATAAAAGTGTTACCCTTCAGGTCGGTACAGCATATTTTCTCTCAAAATATTTTGAAAAGTAACTTTATTTTCTCAATTTTCGTCAGTGTTTACGGGTATTATTGACAATGTCCATATTATTGTTCGATAGGTTGTCCCTTCCCTCTGTCTTTTGAAAATATTGAATGTTAAAACACAATTTGGTTCCCCCACTACCCCCCATTTTTTTAAATGTAGGATCCTAATAAATTACTCCGAAGGAGCGTTCTATTATTTCAATTCCCATCTAAAAACATAATCAAATAACATCTTGTGACATGTGAACCAGACTTGTATTTGTTTAAAATTGTGTGTGTGTGTTCCCGGAGTTTTTGTTTTTGTTTTCGATCGGGTTTGTCGGAGCAAAGAAAATATGGCCCGAGTGGTGACGAGGTTGACTTGGCGAATTGCGTCCGTGTGTGACGGGTTGGCACAACACTAATTAACCAATATACACTGTTTGACTGTGTTGTGTTTTTATTTTGTGAACATGTCTATTTGTCTATAAAGTGCTTAATCGTATTCACTATTATCCGTATCCGTAAGGCACTGTCTGTCACTAGAGTTAATGTCGGGTAGAAGGGGACGAGAGAAAAGGGTTGTTTTTTTGTTGTTATTTTCAGTTTTCATAGCAAAACTTTTTTTTTGGCAAAAATAAATAAAACAATTCTCCTGTAGAAACATACATATAGTTTAATTTTCTTCACATGTGATCCTAACAGTACTTTAAATTTGTAAAGAGTGTCCCTGACATTTAATGACAACTTTTTTTTCTCTTAATTTAAAAATGTTCATATCTAATGCTGCTATACTTGACAGATTTTCAACGACTGTTGATTTCATCATGCGAAAGAAATTAAACTTTATGTTTCTACTGAAGCAATAATTTATTTAATTGGTCACAAAATATATATAAAAAATTGCAAATATACTGATCTTCCCTCGTCCCCTACACTACACTTTAAGATTCCTCCCTATTTCAGTGAGATATTCACTTAGATGTTACGCTTAAGTTCAATATTGACAAAACCTTAAAAAAAAAAAGTACACGTGTTTGGTGCTTATTGGAATGAACATTAATCTTTTTTTATATTACCCTTTACAGGTATAGACTCATAGACATAGCTTAAAAGATGACATTTTATACTTTGAATTGTCCAAAAATCCGCATATTTTGGTTGCTTAATAAGAGCTAAATGCCCGGTAAACGAAAGCTAACTCGCAAAGAAGCGTGTAATGGATATTTGTGATTCGAATGATATCATTTAATAGGAAGGTTGCAATGCAAATTGTATTGTCATTTGTATTTTCCACTACTCCTGTATGTTCTTCTAATAACGGACAGCTCCACCTAAAAACGTTTTAAATTCACCTGGTATATGACGTTTTATGAGTTCCTGCTCGGCTATCCTAACGCCTTAACAACTTGCTCACTCTACTCTCACTCTCCCCGAAATTTAAGATTTGTAGTCCTTAGTACTCCATAGAAGTTGGATCAACTTTAACTTTCCTAAGGGCTTTTGCTACGGACCGTCACGTAGAACCAATCACAGATAGATGACCACGAATATCGATGAGCTCATGGGAATAAAAATATTCATGATGGTAACAGTCGTGACATTCTAAAATACACTGTGTTTTAATTTTATATACCTTTATGAGCAATTCATTGAAAACATCAATAGACATATTCTATCGCTGTACTAAAAAATAGCAAACAGAAATATAATTCTCAAAATCAACATCTGATCTATGTGTCGTCTTTCCACCCTCTACCACTCGTATTCAGCCAAAATTGAGTCGTGGTTATGTGCATGCACATGAATTCGATTACATTATAGGAAGAAGAAAAAAATGTTTTTTCGCAACAATTTTAAAGTGCACTGGTGTTAGATTATCTTTTAATGTCTCAAAGTTATCTCACTGAAATCTAAATTAGATCACACAACACAGCAGCTCTTCACTTTAGGATGAAATCCTTTAGTCCCTTCATAGAGTGAGACAATTTCAGAATTTGTATATGTCTAAAAGTAGTACTATATTAACTTGCAATCTTAATAAAATAGTATATATAAAATATAGTGACTGTAAAAAAAACACCTTTTATATTTGTAATGTCGGTGACCTGGTGGTCTAGGGGTAGGGTGTCAGACTTCTGTGCTGGCGGCCGGGGTTCAATCCTCGGTCCCGGCAAAGATTCATCTGATTTCCAAACCCTTCCTACACCTCTGACAAGACATCTTGTGAATGTGGAGAATGCCAGGCCTCCACCGTGGTTCGGATTCCACGTTAAACTGTAGGTCCTCCATTTCATCTCACAATCACCCTACCATTACACATTNGGAATGCCAGGCCTCCACCGTGGTTCGGATTCCACGTTAAACTGTAGGTCCTCCATTTCATCTCACAATCACCCTACCATTACACATTAGCGTTAGTGCGTATAACTCGAACGGGTAGTAAGATGCAGTGCTAATAATAATAATAATAATAATAATAATAATAATTGTCGAATCTCAGAAGTGGGACGGAGGGCCCTTTCCTAACTGGTTTCCCACCATCCCTCCGCTCAAATACGGGTACACTTCCTCTAAATTCAACCATCTTCACCCTTGACATATTTGCATGGTTAAATATGCATATAACTCAAAAGGGTAAAAATACATGGTGACAAAAACACATTTATCAAAAAATATCTTCTACATGATTTTGATTTGTTAGTCTGGTTATAGAAAATTACTTACACGTTTTAAGGTTAAATTTGTCCTCCCTCTTAGATGCTACTATCCACTTTGTTTTATTAAGTTCATCGGAAAACTAAGATATTCAATCATGCTGCCAATCTTGGCATGATTCCTTATTTTTAAAACCTTTAAGCACACTAAAGAGGTGGTATATTTGAATGGTTTCCCTCAAGTTGTCCCTTCCTGACGTCACGACAAGAAGGAAGGATTGGGAGAACTTGCGCACGGTTTCACCTTTACTTGCTCCCACCACGGGACCACACTATCGGTCCACTAAGCATTCACTCTAACTACGTTCTTACATACCGTCATTAGTCGTTAGAACAGTAGACTCCACTCCCTCCATTTTATTTACTTTACTACAGTCATAACTCTTTAATATTTCTCTTTGGATATTAAGTTCTATAAATTCTCATTGGATCTGGATTTAATATATTTCCTTGGTGATCAAGCTAGACACATTATATTTAATAGTACAAATATTTATTAAATTTATTTAAAATTGGTTTACGTATTAAGCAGTAATCGTTGAACAAACGAACAGACAAAATGCCACACGTTCGAGTAAAAACAGGGCCTTGTTCCGCTCGGTCATGTAAAACTTTGTCAACATAATAATATAACCGAAAAGTATAGATAACCACTTATCACTGATCTACTGGTCTAAGTTTAATCCTAACCTGCATTTGAAGAGGCTATATTTTGCCATTTGGTTTTATCTGCTTTTTTTCGATCGAGCGCTGGCTTATTACTAAATAATTGAGCTTTTTCATCCCACACTTTAAGATCAGATTGATTAAAAGTCGCTTCGAGCAAGTCACTTGCATTATGACGTATCAATAAAAAGGTAATAACAGCTCACTGTATCTGTGACGATAGTGTTATAAAATGTAGCGTTGTGTAGAGTATTGTGTTGTGTATTTATAATGTATATAAAAGTATGTATCTGTCCGGGTAATAAGTAGGAAAGCGTGTGAGGTGAGGCCGGTCGTGCTGTTATTATCGTCAATAAACTAGCAAGTGTGGGAAGTAACACCCTCTCCCCCTCCTCAACAGACATAGGACCGTGATTGCGTGACCTGCCACCAGGTGACATCAAATGTGAGTGATTGTGCCTGATGACACCTTTTTCACTAACTCCATATATTTTGTGTTTAGAAAGTCCGCGAATTTTCATCCTGGGAGATAACACTTATGGTTTGATTTGAGGTAAATATCCGGTGTTTAGTGGGGGTTTTTTCGCACGACATTTTACTTATCCGTCCGGGTGGTTCTTAGTTTTTAAATAAACTAATGAATGCTGATGACGGAGAGATCGGGGGTTAGAATCCCGGCTTGATGTACTGGAGGGGTTTTGTTCTAAAATGATTTTACATTCTCCCTTCATTAAAATACAGCTACACTTCCTGTAAATTCAACCTAATCATCTATAAAAAATTAGTTTAATTTTAAGATATGTGTATAACTTAAACGGATAATAAGACGTGGGGCTAAAAAATAGAATCATTTATCTCAGATTTGCGTCTACCCACAAATGTTAACATCTATTCAACTCTACCATTGCTATGGTGTTCCCATTTCTAGACACATTGACTGTACTACCAGTAGTACTTATATAAGACGCTAGAATATTCGAGTAGCCAGAAACCATGTGTGCTTATAACGTTCCTGGGTGAAACTATCGGTCAGAAGGAAGAACAACAGGATATTTTAGTGTTGTGACCCGCTCTATTAAATGACATCATTCGATTTACAAAGATCTATTCTACACTCCTATACCAGTAGTTACCTTCCGTTTCCCGGGCCTAAAGGCCCTCGTAATCAACCGAAATAGGTGGATTTTTGGACTTTTCATAGTGGGGAAGTCAACTTTGAAACCATGTTTACAAGTTTACCAAGTATATATATGGTAACAGAAAATAGTTTTGTGTTAATTCCAGTTAAACACCAAACTCGTGTACTATGAAAGGTTTTGTCAATATTCAACATCTGACTGGCAATATGTCAGCAACCTAAACAGCACCCTTAGCCGCATATTTATGTATGCGAGGTTGAATTATTTAAAAACAAACATTTTGTTAAATATATCATAAGAGGATACACATGTTGCGAACGAAGTTATTTAAATGTGATTTAAAATTACTGAAACATTCACTAGATTGCATTACATTAAATTGGTAGTTAATTTAATATATATTTTTTTTATTCTCTTATACGGGAGAAAGCAACGTCAACCTATAAAAAGGAAAACTTACTTTTAACTCGAAAATGAGAGGTGGAATTGCTTTACAAAAGACTTATTTTACTTTTTTTTTCCTGTCCCCATTTGTAAACAGCGTCAGCCTTTCTACTTGGTTTGAAGTTGATTCAGGTGAGTTGGCTTGGACATTATTTGAACAGCTTTTTAGCTCTAATAGGCCATATACCAGAATGACAGTGAAAAAAAAAACAATGACCATAAAAAAAGGGGGCAGTAGTAGAGTATAGCTCGGGTTGCGAGGTGTGAAAATATCGTCGACCGTTGGGAGGGGGCGCAGACCTTGCGGTCGAGGTGAGGGGTGGGGGGGTTGAAGGCCCCCTCGGCATTCCAAGCTCGGAGCAACAACTCTTCTACCGACAGATTCCGCTGTCATCGCACGAGTCTAATTTCAGTCCCTCCTTCCCCTTCCCCTTCTCATTGATTCGTAACACTTTTTTTTGTATTATATGAATTTAAACGTTCCCGATAAATGAAACTATTTTAGTAAAGTTAAACCGTAAATTACTTCGACGTTTTGACTCTTTCAGAATGATTAAATAAATTAAAAACAATTTGCTACCCACATCGGTGATCACATGGCTTAGGCGTCACTCTCGTACTAGATTGCTGGTGAAGTGGAAATCGGGGTTCGAATACTGGTTGGATGAGAACCTCACATTGTAACGTAACACACAGGTTATACATGAATAACAATAGACTTGACTGCCGATGATGGTGAGATCTGGTTTAGATCCTGGTGGAGTGTCCTCCGTGCCTGCGAGTATACTTCCTCTGAATTCGACCTTTCTATCTAATCCCTAACATATTAGAGTAATTAGTACATAGGCGTGTAACCCTAACGGGTAGTAAGACGCGGTGCTAAATATAAAAAAATAGTACTTCTTTTTGCGTCACGGTGGTATTAAATTGGGTAGCGGGGTCAAACAAGTTAAGAATAAAGCGTTACTTGGCTTACGATTGACACCCCTCCCTCTCCTCAACTTGCCCCCAGTGAACTTGGGGATACTTACTGTAGAATAGATCTAGAAAATACAAACTTTTTTTGCTGTCAACGTTGATAACGCCATATTATCGGCCTGCACTAGTTTATACGGTAATAGTACGCAAAGAAAGAGGGCGGGACTTTTTTCCAAGGTCATATTAAAGAAAATTTAATATTTTTTACTAACTATAAATATTGTAAAATAATTCTACATAAAATTTAAAAAAACACTTTGAGTCACATAAAAATATATTTAGAACGTAAATATTTAAAAGCATGCCAAACAACATGCTACTAAAAGTATTTTAATATGCAATAGTTACATTTGTTTTTTATTATTATAAACAATTCCAAACAAACAAAACCTAACCTTCCATAAGTCAACAACAATATCTGGCAATAAAATACTGTCTTTGAATATATTTTTTTAATAATCTTCACTTATTTTACATATTAATTTTGTTATCATCAGACATTTACTTTGGTTTTTGTGTGTATCGATGTTGAAAAATATTTTTATATATCACAATATGACACAGAAATCGCTCAAGAATCCCGACTATTTTACATTTTACAATAATCTTTCGATTGTAAAAATTTTTAAAAAAATTCAAAACATCAAATAAATATATATTTTTTGAGTAACTTTTTAATTCATAGACTAATCACTGTTTTAGTCCAGGTTGTGCTTCCAGAATCTCCTAACTGCGGTCATCCCCTGGACAACCCTCAAAATACCTGCACAGCTAGAATTGACCACTCTGTTGACTCGAGCATGGCGCTTAATATTTATGAAAGAAGAAATAATTTAAAACGTCGCTACCCGCTTCGATGGCGGCGTGTTCTGCTGCGCTATTCTCGCGTTTGGACTAGACTTTCTAAGATGGGAAGATCGGGTGCACTGAGGGTGGTTTTCCCTAAACTATTTTCAACTCTATGCGAATGCGGGTACATTTATTCTAAATTAAATCTTATTAATCCTTAATACATTAGGGCAATTAATACAGAGGCGTACAACCCGAACGGGTAGTAAGATGTGCTTAAAAAAAACCACACACTAAAATGTCGCTACTATGAATTGTGACGTGTTGTAGCCTACTTTTTAATATACATATATAATATATTTATCGGTTTACTAATTAAATGGTTCGATTAGTTCCTTGATTTAGGCTAAACGTTGAAATGTTCGCATGTAGGCCTATGAAGTTTCGCCCAGCTGGTTATAAACGTCACTTTGGAGGAAGGTTGAATCACGGTGGACAAATGGACGGATTCTATTTATTTCTAAACATCGGTGTCAACCACCCGTCTATACGCTCATGTAGGCTGATAACTACACTAATCTACCAGGGGAGATTAAGCTTTAATTTATAGGAAATGTACCCGCACTTGCGGACAGGGAGAGTAGAAAAGCGTTTTTTGGAAAATCTACCCTCAATACCTCTGAGATTCGAACCCCAATTGATTTCCCCGTCACCGGAAAAACCAAAATATTGTTCAATTTTTTATAGTAAGAACCTTATCTGACAGCTAGGAAAAGTGATTTGATCTTCTTTCATGTATTCATACGTCAAGTCATGTTTTCTTTAGCTGTTACTTTTGATATATTTTATAAATACATATAAAATAACAATAACAATTTAGTTCAATGTTATCAATGTTGACGGCCAAAAAAAAAAGTTTGCATTTTCTAAAAGGCCCTGTGTATTAAAATTGGATTTGTAGATGAGCTTGACGTTCAGTGAGCGCTCTCCGCGATGTGGGCCTCTCTCGAGTGAAGTGTTGTGTCGAGTTGTTGGCGAGCTGAGGGGATTTAGCGTCGCGGTGCGTTGCGGCGCTTGTCGGGTTTGTGCCCTCGGGTCGCGTCCTGGGGTGTGAAGTGGATGGGGCGAGTGTGGCCGGCACGGCGATAATTGATCTGTTTGGCTCAGCGAGGGGTGCCGCTCCCTCCCCTACCCGAGGTTTTATTCCTCCCGTCGTATTAAAAAGAGGAAGAGAGGGTGTGTCAGTAGGTTTGGTCGTTGAAGGTGATACAGTTTTTTTTTGTTTGTTTTTTTAAGAGTTGCAATCATACAGTTGGTTGGGAATGTAGTGGCTTCTCGGATTCACCTCTTTGAATAGAGAGATTGGGGGAGGGGGGCTGAGAGAGGTTAGGGGGAGGGGATAATCGATATCCTGGAAGGATGTTCTTTGGTATCATCCAGGCTGGAGAGGGGGAGGGGGGAATTTTAAGTATTGTTTCAGTTTCTCTTTGTGCTTAGTCGGGTTTTAAATACTTGACTGAACGTAGCAAGAAACCATTCGGCATTTTGCTTGCAAGTCCTGTTGTCTATTCCGTGAATACCGCCAAATGCGTCGACCACTTTTAGTGAGATTTGGGCGAGACTGATATCTTGAACCACGCTAACCACGGTTATTATTTATGAATTTAATATACTATAGACTATAGTGTTTGTTTGGTATTTCTTTAACTTGATTTCCAAGGAAAAATGTCATCTTCAAATCCAAAGAAAAATTATAGGCGTAATTTCAACTTGAAATCCAAAGAGAAATAATATAGGAGCTATTTCAACTTGAAATCCAAATAGAAATAATATAGGCGTAATTTCAACTTAAAATCCAAAGAGAAATAATATAGGAGCTATTTAAACTTGAAATCCAAATAGAAATAATATAGGCGTAATTTCAACTTAAAATCCAAAGAGAAATAATATAGGAGCTATTTCAACTTGAAATCCAAAGAGAAATAATATAGGAGCTATTTCAACTTGAAATCCAAAGAGAAATTGTTAAGACGGTAGAAACGATAAGAGCATAACATAAATTGTTCTGCTACAGCCCTGTATTCACAGAAAGGGCCCTATTGAGAGCTAAAAAATCCACTAGATATACTTTCACATATTCATACGTCAAGTCATGTGATCTGCTACTCTCACTACGTATAAAATATCAACAATAATATTGTAAAATGTTATCAATGCCATCAACAATATGTTTATATTTTCATTAAAGTTACTTAAAACCAATACTTTGCTCTACGATGACACTATAGTTTTTTTGTTTTGTTTTTTACCGAATTTATCAGCCGTGTGTGTTGTGTAATAAATAACCGAGCGGTGGACAACGATTGAAGTCTCGTAGACTGAAAATTTGATTTCCTCTCTGGGACGTGTCATTAAAAGAACAGACGTACGGACGTGCGGGAGGCTGCGCATCTCCGGACCATTATCTTGAGTCCGTGCGCGGGAGGCCTGTCTGCCGCATTGTTGACGCGGGACAAAGGCGATGAACTCCCGGGACCGTTGTCTCGATGACAACTGAAAACTTTTCTCTCTCTCGCAAGTAGTTAAAGATGTCTTCATTATTTCGGTTAAACTCCTTTTTTTGTGTGTGTGTGGCCATTTTTCTTTCAACCGTGCTGTGAGGCATCTGCAATTTAATGGGCTTATCCGATGCATACGCACTTATTTTTTACTAAAAAAAGTGCTTAACACATTAACTTGTGTCATGCAGGGATGCAAGTGAGTCACTTTTTATTTTCTGCAAGTCACATAAAGTCACTATTTTCAAGAAAACTCACTCTAAGTCATTGTTTGCAGCAAATTAAAGATTATATTTTCTCAGTTTAAAGTAATTTTCTAAGAACTACTACCATAACTTGTTATAAATTAGTTGATAAAATATAATAACTACACACAAGGTGCTCAGTGAAATCATCTAATCTACCTGGAAATAAATTAATGCATTAAAAATTAAAAAGAAACTATTTTTAAATATATTAAAGAGAGGAAATATATCTGGACACAAGATGAACTAAAACAGAAGTGAAAAATTTAAGAATTAGAATCAAACCTTTCAAAATAAAATTTAAAAATGTAAAAAGTTTTCTAATAATTTTAATCTTCTATTCATACAAATCTAAAGCTGTTTTATTTTGTAAATGTTTTAACAAAATATGTGGACACGTGCTAGTCAATTTTTTTACTTTTTTTTTATCACTTTTAGTCACTTTCTACTTGGCTAGGTAACTTTTCTTACTTATTTTAAGACAGTTCAGCAATTACATCTTTGGTCATAATGGATACAGACAGGGAACATCTGGAAAAGTCAGGGATTTTTTTAAAGTAGTTAAAAGCAAGGAAATTTTTGGGAACTTTAATTAAAAATAAGGAAAAACAGCTAATTCCACTGCTTAGCTTAACACCTTTTTTTTAGCACCGCTTCTTACTGTACGTCCTGTATATACTTTTATGTACCGATTACATTTATGTNTGGGAAGGGTATCTGCATTTGTGGAGAGAAAGGGGGGGGGGGAATACCATCTAGGCAAAAATACCTTCATTACACACCACTGGGATTCTAACCCTGATCTCCTCGTCGGTGGCATTTCAGTCTATTGCTCGAGTGACGCCTTAGAACATTCTACCACCAAAGCGGGTATCATATAAAAAAAATAGCAGTGCGTCAAAACCTATATTTTTTAAATCTCTAAGCTGAGAATTTTGTTCATCCTCAAGAATTCAGGGTCCATCCCTAATTTAAGGTTGGAGTGTAGGAGACGCGAGAAAAGGCCATGTTTATGCATTTTGTTAGCAAAACCTTTTATCTTTTTGGCAAAAATAAATCATAAATTGCTCCAGTACAAACAGAGTTTAATTTTCTTCACATGGTAATATCAACAGTCGTTGAATATCTGTCATGAGCATAGTGGCATTATATTATACACTTTTTAAATAAAGAGAAAAGGTAGTCATTAAATTCCAGGACACCCTTGACAGATATTCATAAATTGTTGAGGTCATCATGTGAAGAAATGTATGCTCTTTGTTTTTACTGGAGATTATTTTGTTTAATCTGATGCCCCCCTCCCCCCAAAAAAAGTTTTTCTGTTAAACAAAAACACTGACCTTTTTCTCGCATTCGCTGCATTCATACCTTGTATAACTATTTTAAAACTCCCAAACATCACAATGTAATGTAGAATATTTCACCCAACACAACAAGCGAGCAAGTTTTCGGAACACCTGTGATCCTGCTGCAGACTATACCCTCTCTTTCCCTCTCAGTGGAGATCTTATATTTATACTACTTCACTTTCATACTAAGTATTATTATTATTAGCACCGCGTCTTACTACCCGTTCGGGTTATACGCACTTACGCTATATGTGTAATGGTAGGGTGATTGTGAGATGAAATGAAGGACCTACAGTTTAACGTGGAATCCGAACCACGGTGGCGACCTGGTATTCATAGAAGTATCAGTGGAAATATGGGAGGGGGGGATTCAAACCACTTCACTCCAGTATGGATTGGAGTATTTGAACTGGAGGCTTCAAATTCAATTACAGGATTTAGATAGCTATCGAAGATATAAACTGAGTAAAGAGGATTACGGAGGTTAATTTGAAGTAACTGTGCTAGGATTTACTTAGGAGAGATGATGTAAAATCACAACGAGTAAAAACCACCCCAGGTCCATCTAATCAAAATCAGCCGAAGCTAGACTTGCTGATCGCTCGCCCAATTCTTGCCACTGAGTATAGATCAAACACCGCTCTTCTTTAGTCAGACGTGTTCACCGTTCATCCAACTCAGCCGACGACTATTTGCCCCAAATATATTCTAAATTTACAGCTCATTACCTTGTCGCAGTCAGTGTGAACGTTTTTTTTTTAAATCCATTAACCTAAAACAACTCCAACACGACGTCCCAACTCAAACTAAGGAAATGAATGTTTGTTTTAGTTTGCCGATTGAATTGGGTGTGCCTTTCCTCCCCTCTCATACGGGGCACACAACTCCTACCCCGGCGTCACACTTCGTGTTCGGATATTGCTCGGGCAAACTCAAAATTACACCCAAAAGTGCGATACGAGAGGTACGGCGCGATGAAATACTGGGCAGAGTCCCTGACGTATAATTAGTAATATTTTTGTGTAAGCGAAAGCAATTATTGAGTTTAGGATAGGCGGCTCGCAGGCAGAAGCGAAATGTAATTTAGTTTTGCAATATTGCGCGGCACCGTGATTCGCAATAGAGGTGGATTACAGGGTGCCCGAGAAATGTTGGTCCGGATGCTGTTTTATGGCCAAGATTTTTATCAAATGTGTAGATAATGTTTTTTATTATTTTATTGCACTGTTTATATTATTATTATTTTGTTAATGTCTTAGTACCGCGTCTTAATACTCGTTCGGACTATACACATTCATATAAATTACTCTTAATGTGTTGGGGATGAGAAAAGTCGAATATAGAGAATGTATAACCCACATTTTCTTGTAGGGAGAGTGGAAAAATTATTTAGGGAAAAACATCCTCAGTACACCTCACAACCCGCCTCGGTGGTGAAGTTAGCCAACGCTCTAGTTTCGTGTTGAGTTACTGCCGAGGATGGGGAGATCGTGGTTCGAATCTCGGTTGGGTGTACTGTGGGTGGGTTCTCCTAATTGGTTTTCCACTCTCCCTCCGTGCAAATGCGGGTTCATTTCTTCTAAATTCTAACCTACTCAATTCCTAATCCACTAGCGTATAACCCGAACGAATAGTAAGACGCTGTGCTAGATAATAAATATAAATAAAGTACGCCTCACCAGGGATTCAATCCCAGTCTATTGCGAGAGTGACGTCTTTAGATCATTTACGAGGACGCTACCACGCACCCGGGAAACGAATATTTTGTGTGTGTGGGAGAGAGGGGGGGTGGAAAAACAATAGCGAAAAAACAATAGTTTAGCAAAAAAAAATCATTACAAAACTACACGTGTATTGTGAAATATTTATGACTGTGGGATATTAAAACAAGTTTTAAATAGTGCGCCGTTGAATATAAGAAAACGCGAAGTGAATAACTAATGACGAATATTCAAACACAAGTCCCCCCCCCCTCTCTTCTCAACACTAACATTCCACCCCTCCAGATACACAAACACGTGTCCCCTGAAATTTTAGGTTGCATAACATCAAAGATTCTTCAAACTAACCACTTTTAAAATAAAATTATTTTTTTTTCCCCTCTACTTCAATTTAAGGTCAATATTACCTACACTATCATAGTTCTTGCTTAAATATAAATTTATTTTATATAATTATGACACCACCTTTAATAAAATGTGTGTTATTATATTACATCATATTCTCTTCAAAGTTATTACGATATATGTGATCGAAAAAATCGGCACCAATCATGTCAAAAATATTTTCTAATGTCCCATGAACTTTTTAAATAATTTTGTTCAGCGAAGCTCTTTTATAAATTAAAAGACAAAAAATAAATTACTTATGCTCTAGTTCCAACTGATTTGCTGATATCATAGGTGGCATTTTCTAATTTTTGCTGTTTTCTTTGATAACACCCTAGATCACTTTCTATATCTATAAGGGAAATATTTAATAAAAAATTCCTGAAAATTAGTTTATGTTTTTAAACTATCTTTTGATGGATCTTCAAAGTTACATCATTTATTTTACCTTATAATTTTATATAAAATAAATGTGATAGTGTAATACCGCCTTAAGTCTTTTGAGGAAATGGAAACTATTAACCAATTTGAAGGCAGGATAATCATTATATTAACGAGTAACGATGTATATTTTATTTGCCAATATGACTCTTTAATCGAACTTACTTCCTTCTTTAAAAAAAAAAAGTTTTAGGCATAGTCATTCTACTATCGTAATTTATTTTTGAAACACGCCATGGGAAACAAGGGCTTAGTTTGCTCTCCCTTGTGTCCATTTTCTTATTAAGTTTGATTAAATCCAGTGCGACTGCCCACGCCCCGAATAGCTCTTCATGCATGTATTCATTATAATGCATAACTTACTTGATCATTCATATATTCTTATCTTGTATTAAATATGTGAGGATCTAGGACAGGACGTGTGGTAGGAGGATACACACGAATAGTGAGCAGAATATTGTACTTGACATGCTTGAGGTGCGAGTGTAGGGGACGCGAGAAAAGATCACTTTGTGCAGTTTTTATAGCAAAACTTATGTTGGTCAAAATAAATCAAATATTGTTTTCTGTATAAAATTAGAGTTTAATTTTCTTCAGACGGTGCTATCAACAGTTCTTGAATATATGTCAAGGGTGTCATGGAAATTAACGATATATGAATAAAATTAAACTTTTTATGTGTCTCCGAGAGAAATGTTTTATTCATTTTGGCCACAAAAAAAAAGGGTTTTGTTATAAAAACTGTATAAACACCGCCCTGTTCTTGCGTTTCCTACACTACCACCTTACAGGGGCTGCTTAGATAACAATTATATCACCCAGCAGATGTTTCGCTTAAATAAATTATTGGCAAAACCTTTAATGGTAAGAGAGTTTGGTGTTTATTGGAATGAACACAAAACTATTATCTCTGATTCTATACATCATATAGACGCTTGTAAACAAAGTGCAACCCTTTCTCTCCGAAAAGTCCAAAAATCCACATGTTTCGGTCTATAACTTTGACCTAAATGGCCGGGAAACGAAAGGTAACTGGAATAAGAGCATATCACGTATCTTTGTGAAATGAATGGAGAGGGCTCACAACTCATTGTGTTTTCATTTGTAATATCCTTCTCCCCTGTTTGTTCTCTTACTGCTGGACAGCTCCACCCAATAATGTTTAGTGGTGGACTGTGGATTTCTTATAAACTATTTTAGCTTATACTCTTTACGAGGTTAATCATAAGCTAAGATTGGATTCGTGTTCATTATCTAGTGCATCAGCAGGTCTAAAGTCACTAATAATTTAGAGAAGAATATTCTTGAGTGGCGCAGCAATTCACACGCTAACAGAAACATATGTTGACCCAAAACGCTTTGCGACACGAGCTAAAAAAATAGATGATTATCCAACAAATTTAATTTTCTAGTGGATAAACAGATATTTTAGATTATTGTCCTGATGGGTATTTCCTAATGATTGTGTTGCGTCGGTTTATTTTGAGATTTATTCAGTCTCTCCAGGCTGATGTCGCGCAGAAAAAGGAAAGCTGAAGTTGTTTCAAGTGGCGCAGAGCGGACATCGCCGAAGAGGTTGAAATCTTATGAATTATTTAGAGCTCGTCACGTTATTACGTTTCTGCTCTGTTCTTTTATTTTTCGATGAACATCTGAAATATGAATCCACAGCTAACTTCAGGCTCTCCGGAGTCTGAGAGGTCAGTTGTACAGTGTTTTTTTTTTT
>CABFVZ010001637.1:147800-159335 GCA_902151445.1 Timema monikensis | reverse complement strand
TTTTTTTTTTTTTTTTTTTTTACTAATTGGCTTTCCACTCTCTCGCGCAAATGCGGGTACATAATCCTATAAATTAATTCTTAATCATCCCTAACACATGAGAGTAGTTTAGTACAATATGTGTATAACCCGAGTGAGTCGTGGTGCTAAAAAAAAACACAATGTCCTTCCGATCCTTTTCTGAAAAATGTTTTTATAACACCTGTCAGTACAATTACACAGTTTATTATACATGATTATGTATGTGTAAGTAAATATTTTATTAACTAATTATAATATTCGCCTTGGTATTAGCCAAAGCTTCCACCATTCCATTCCGACCGACATTTATTCTCTATTTGTGTGCGGTTACATTGCTCATTATCTGATGGCCATTATTCATACAGCGGGGCATCCGCCGCCATGTTACCTCGACTTGGTCCTCTATCTATTAATTGGCAGTAATTGATGATGTGTTCTCGTGACGTCGAGGCTCTCTGGTCGAAACTGGATCGACCGCGATACCGTCTCGGCCCTGCTGCCGTGTTTGATAGTGGTACGCCACTTGTTCCTTAATACGAGAATCTTGCTTGATAAGAGCCTCAGTTTTTAGGCAGCTTGGTTGGAACTTTTTTTATAAACACATATAAATATACGTTTCGACACATTTGTAGATAGTATCAATATTTTTAAAATCGTCCATTAATTATAACTCTAAAATTATTATTTAAAAAAATAATCTCGTTATATAATATAGGATTTGAAAATAAATTGATGTATTGGCTTATAAAATATGAGAACATTTAAAGAATATAGATTGATTGTTAAGTTGAATTTCTTTTATAAAATATAATATTAAAGATAGTAGAACATTTAAAATAAAATTAAACACTCGAATATAAAGAAGTATAATTATATTGTTAGAAAATATGATAATTAAAAGAGTAAGTTGAAATAATGTTTAATGTTTGGTAGAAATCGTCAAAGCCATTTTCTAAAAAGTTTTGAATTTTTCAGAAAACCCGCCGTATCTAACAAACCTTAATTTTAGGGCATGAATCAAAAATATGAACTGATTCGTCTGAGGCTCCTGATAGGCCTACATACAAACAAAATTGAAATACATTATTTCTTTAATTCAAGTATATATAATTACCTGGGTGGCCGCGTGGTTTAAAGCGTCACTCTCGCAATAGGTCATACTGCCGATGATGGGGAGATCGGAGATCGATTCCGGTTGGGTGTACTGGGGAAGGGGGTTCTAAATGGTTTTCCACTCTTCCTCCAAGCAAATGCTCGTAAATTCAAAATTGAACCTTCTCCATCCCTAGCATATTAGCGTGATTAGTACATATGTGTATAGCCCGAACGGGGAAATAAAAAGCCCTGTCTGAAAAATAAATCCCCGTGGTAACGCGGTCAGCAGCGGAAGGTGGTATTGTATGACGTCAGAATACGGCGAACTCTTGTCATGTCCATCTATCCAAGTGGTCTGTCGCGCGCGAGGAACAGGGGCTGTTGGGTTTGAATAAGAGGCGGTGTCGAATCGATCAATCCCGCCCCCCTCCTCCTCCGTTGAAAAACTCTGAACGTTCAAACGGTTCGAGTTCATGAATAGCCACTTTAGAGTTCGAAGGATTGACGGGGTACATGACGTCAGTCCGTCGGGCCTGACTCCCGAACATGAGGGCTTCATTACCGGCCCTGTCAACCGATGAGGGCTTCAGTTGGTTACCTTGAGGGGGCGGAAATAAAATGTCAAGTTCTAGCAGATTAGTCACATCTTGGACTCGGACCACTACAGGAACAAATTTGTCTGCCCGTTTTTAAAATTAATAATGCTCTATACCAAAGGTCGGCAAAAGGTCGATCTCTCAGCAATTTTCAGTCGATCGCGTAAGAAAACTACTTTGTCACGAAAAGGCAAGCTTACCTTGCATTATTCCACTATGGTACAGCCTATAAGATAGGGCCATAGTGTAATCCATCAAGGTAAGACTGGTACCTTTCATGGTAAACGGAGTGTACATTTATTTATTTTATATAAAGGCATAGATATAAGTATTGGAGGAAATATTGAATTTAAGGAATAAATATAAGATAGAGAAAAAAAATTCAAAGTAGAGTGGAGAAACGAAGAGGGATCTCGGGACCTTTGATAAATGTAAAAGTCGGTTGGGGCCCAAAAAGGTTGCTGACCCCTGCTTTATGCAATCCCTATTGTTCTTTATTTTATCCCTCTGTTGGAATGACTTTATATGAATTCGAGCCACGTGGATACATACAGTAGGCCCCATTGCTTCTTTGGTGCTGACTGACAGCTCACAGCTGACTTCTGACAGTCAACATTTAGGTATGATACCTAAATTTTGACCGTCATAAGTTACAGCTGCTAAACACATGTTTTTGCAAATCATATGGTTCGACGTGGGGATACATAATTTGGTCTGGTAACTTTTTAAGGCTTTTAGCTGTCAGCTTTGAGCTGTCAGTCAGCACCAAAGAAGCCATGGTGCTACTGTAGCTACGTGGTTGTGATGATTTTACTTAGGACTAGCAACGCCATATGCCAAGCGTCACTTTAAATATAATATATGGCGTTCTTAGTAACCTACTCACAGATTTTAATATCACTGCCATTTTGTCTGCTTCTTTATTTAGCGCAAGTTGTGTTTTGTTGGTGAACCTACGTAGTACTTATTGTAAACGAAGCTTTTATATATATATAACGTCCTGACTCACTGACTGACTCATCAACGCCCAGCCCAAACCCTTGGACCTAGAAAGCTGAAATTTTACACAAAGGTTCCCTTTATGATGTAGACAAGGAATAAAGCCGGATTTTTTTTAAATAACAACCTAATTAATTTTACAATAGGTGGCGCGCGAGTCATTAAAAAAAATTAGTGAAAACGCGAACGAAGTCGCGGGCAACAGCTAGTATAATATATATCAACTAAATGAAAAAATAAATGTCATAATTACATCCTATTTAAGCAGCATTCGACCTACGTGTGTAAAAACTTTCGTGGAAATCTTCGGAACGAATTAACCGCCTAAGTCGAGGGAGGACTTATTGTGGTGGGAAAATGGCTTCAGAGATGGAACGAACCAAGCATGTTCAAGTTGTGAAATTGTTTAGTGGTTAGTTTTTCCTTAATCCATACTAGGCTAGTTTATTTATCGATCAGTTTGGTTGATACTCATTTGTCTGTCATAGGACCCAAATTTCCCCGCTTTCCGACCACCAACACTGATTGAAAGTCACTAAATATTTGTTTATTTAAATATATATAACTGTTTATTGTCAACATTTTGGCTGTCGAAAGTGATAGCTACTTAACAAAGGGCCTTTTAAATGATATGTTTTGCCGTGTTAACACATAAAAGCAGCCTTAATAACTTTTACAGCTATCAAATAACGATTTTCTATGAAAATCAGGGAAGGTTTATATACATCCATATATACAGAACATATGCTCTAAATTGTTATGCTTTGAAAACAAATTATAAACGAACCATTATTTTCTAAACAACAACTTGTAACCTTTGTAACCGGGGCGGGGGAAAGAATGAAACCTTAGCGGGCGTATTACAGTTGGGACAAGAGTTCCTTCTTGGGAATTGTAAACAAATCGTACTGATATACTAACTCGGCCACGGCTGTTGTGGTGCTCCATTTAGGATGGTTGTGAATGTTATCTCAAACTGAGTGAAAAACCGCAAGGGATGGATAGTAAGACACAACAAAATGCTAAGCTAATCCAACCTAGACTAACCTAACCTAGTATAACATAACTTAACCTAGCCTAACCTAAACCAGCCAAACTTAGTATGGGCCTGGATTCATATCTGCCCGCAGGACTATTATCTGTGACAATCCTCCTGGACAATGATCTTGGGCAAATTAAACTATAAACTTTCGGAACAAGTGGTCCCGTGATCCAACTGCTGTGCGCTGACATTAGTGATGCCTTTTAGTGTGTGTGCGCGTGCGAGCGTATGTGTGTGTTCATGTCCTTGTGTTTTAATGGGATATTTTAATTTTCTGGGCTGTTTAACTGCGTATTTAAAGAGTTTGAGTAAACGTGTGTGTGCGCTTTTTTGTTGTAAAAGAGTTGGCACGTTGTATATGTGCATAATCCTCGGATTAATTTGTATATTTAAAGCGAGCTGTGAAGATACGGTGTGTTAGTTGTATGCATTCGTGTGTGTGTGTGTGTGTGTGTGTGTGTGTGTGTGTGTGTGTGTGCGCGCGTGCGCACACCCCTTCAACCTCTCCTTTTCCCGCAACGTACTGGGTTGTATCCGGAACCATTATCTTTTTTATTATTTAGCACCGCGTCTTACTACCCGTTCTGGGTTATACGCTTTAAGTACTAATTACGCTAATGGATTGGGAATTGGGAAGGTTGGATTAGAGGAAGTGAACCCGCATTTGCGTGGAGAGAGAGTGGAAAACCATTTAAGAAAAACCACCCCCAACTCAACCGACCGAGATTCGAAACTCGATCTCCCCGTCCACAGCAGTCGAGCTCAACACGACTAGCGCGTTAGCCAACTACGCCACCGAGGCGGGTCCGTTCTCGTTTTAAAGGCGGGCTGATGACATTTTTCTGAGATTGTTTCATTGCAGACTACTACTACTATGAACTATTAGATATTGCATTGACTGGACGTACAAGTTATAGAGTATTAAAATAAGACATTGGTTGTAGGCCGCACATGGTTTTCCATTTTGCGTTAAGGTGGAATCGAAGAGGACCTGAGCTACGCACAGTATTTTTTTGCAGTTTTTGTGGGAAGAAAAAATAGGCCAAAATAAATCAATATAGCTTTAGTAGGTAAATTTAGTTTATTTTTCTATACATATTAATATTAACAGTTTATTTAAAATATATCATAAACATATTGGAGTTTAAGGATCAACTTTTAAAAAATGAATATAAAAAAAGTGTCATCAAATTCTAAGATTTCCATGACCATTATTCAAGAACTGTTAATATTATTATAGGCCTATGTAGAAGATTGAACTAAATGTATCTACTGAGAATATTTTATTTATCGAGTCAAAAAAAGTTGTTATAAAACCTTCGAAAACACTGGCCTTAACTTATCACCACACAATATTTTCTGAACAAGAGGTGAAGAATTTTTGACCAGTTAATGTCCATTTTGAAGTCTATACGTACTGAATAATTATTTTCGTGCATTTTCTCGGAAGGAGCGGGCAAAATAACTAATTAAAAACTACCCTTAGTGCACACGACCGAGATTGGAACTCAGATCTTCTTGTCTTTGTCAGTCCAGTCTATTGTGAGAGTGACTCCTTAGACCATTTGACCACCGAAGATGGTCTATATACTTCGTATTTGTTGCTGTTCAAATACTATTTTTTCAGACTATTATGTGTATAGTAGTTGTTAATTTTACTGTCAGTTTTTTTGTAAACTATCGTGATTTTACTTTGGTCCCTTTTGACTGCGTACTGGTCAACTTTAATCAGTTTCTTCATTACATTCGATCGATCTCACCCTCGTAGCACAATATCTTGACCCCACAAAACTTGTTTCAGTGTTATTGTAATCTCCCTATTATATGGGTTAACCGGGACAGAAGAAAACACGGATAATCGAATACACAAGGTTTTTCTTTATTGTTGACATTTCAACTGTATTTATATTATAACAAGGATAGCAGTTGAAAATGTTCACATAGGAATGAATAAAAATACAGGTCAGCTTGTATGGTATTATTTCCTACTACTACTACTTTTTTTTTAGTATCGCACCTTACTACCCGTTCGGGTGATACGATTATGTACTAATTACGCTAATGAATTTAGGGATGAGAAATGTTATATTTAGAAGAAGTGTACCCGCATTTGCATGGCGGAAGATAGGAAAACTATTTTGGAAAAACCACATAAATACCCCCGACCTAGATTCAAACCTCGGTCTCCCACTCATCGGCAGTCTACGGTGAGAGTGACGCCTTAAACCATGCAGCCACCGAAGCTGGTTCTCCAACTTTTTTTATAAAGTAATCGTGTTCTCTTTTCTTCTTTAACATTGTTGACGTTTTTTTCCTTGAATAACCGTGCACGGATATTCCGAAAACCAGATAACCCGAGTACGGATAATCAGAATTATCCTGTACTAGTAACGTTGAGTAAAATCTTGCAAACACTTCCTCTCACGATGATGCGCGCGAAAATTCTCGTTTGAAGTGACCGAAACTTTTTTTTCCCCGCTGTTCCCATTTGTTGAAACCTGTTGTTTTAGGTTATGGGCGTCCGGCGGCAGTTGTAGCTGTTGTCATCAAGTCCGTGCGGAAACTTGATTTATCGCTCTCTGAACTCTCGTCCAACAAGTCCCGAACAACGTGGTTGTACATGATGTAGGCCGCGCTTATAACAACCACTGGTGGGTGACATATGGGGGGACCCCTTGCTCCCTTACCACCCCCACACCCTCTCTAACACAGGCTCTCTGGGTTGGTTGCACTGCGCTGCTGGTTCGAAGGTGGTAACACTGTTTCCTCTAGTGTCGGCTACTTGATACTAGGCCTACTAGATTAGTCGTGGCAAATGATAGTGGATAATTTTTTGATGTCCTGAAAAACTCTTAAAATTTTTGGGAAATTGTTGATGTATGGGAAAACCTGGAAAAGTTTGATTTTTTTAAATCTGAGAAGGGGGGGGGGGAGACTTGTAAATGCGAGAAGAAAACATTTNGGGGGGGGGGAGATAAAAAGGTTACGGAATATTTTGTAGTCGGGGGAACTTTAATTTGATAATTCAGGGAATATTCAGGAGTTAGGAAAAACCTGGAAAAAGGGGGATATTTTTTAAATCAGAGAAAACATGGAAATGTTGAGATTTTTTGTCTGGGGGAAAACTAGAAATATCAAGCTATTTTTAAGTCGTGGAAAACCGAATAAACTCAGTAAAAGCATGGAAGAGTCCGGATATTTTATAACATAAGTTTAGCAGATACCTAACCTTGTTATTCTACAATGGTTTAGTGGTTGTGTATAAACTTGTACAGTCGCTTCTAATAAGAATAATCATACTGCTAGGAATCTGATCAATAAAACGGATGCCTACAAATACCAAGATATATGCGATAAAAGTTGTAAAATACTAACAATTAAATTGAGTTCGTAGAACACTTCATCCACCTGCTTCGGTGACCGCAAAGTATAAGACGTTATTCTCGTGTTAGATTAGGCTACTTTTGACAGAGAGATCGAGGTTTGAATCCTGATTGGGCATACTGAATTTTTTCCAAAATTGTTTTTAACTCTCCTCCCACACAAATGCTGGCACACTACTCCGAATTCAACCTTTCTCATCTCTCTTTCCATTAGCTTAATTAGTACATATGCGTATATAACCTGAACAGGTAGCAAGGCGTGGTGCTAAATAAAACTTCACGTTAGCGTTTCTGTTTACTGGTCTAGAGTTACAAGATTCGACCCTGGAAAATGTCAACTTAGTTTTGCTTAAACCGCTTGCATCTTGTCTGACGAATCTGAGCGCAGCGCTGGAAATGAGTGCCTTAGTGCGCTCAGCCACAAATACTTAACAAATCGCGCATTGATATTTTGGCGCGATACTTCCTTCACTGGCAGATTTATTAAATGGTGCCAAATAAATCTTAATCGTTATGTTCCTTCGTAAAGTCTCTCACTTCACAGCTAAATATAACATTCTGACCGTGATTGAGTGAAAAAAAAATAATACGGAGAGAAGCCGGCTGCTAAGAACAATTTCCTAGCAGGGACCGAATTATTTTTGCATTATTTGATTATTGTGTGGAATAAACAACGCGAGTATCGATAATCTTGGAGCTATTATCGCTGGACACTACAATATCAATCCTCAAGATAGTTGTAGATAATACATCCCACTCTTCTCACTATTTGAAGATAATACATCATCCCACTCTCTTTACTATCTGCAGATAATACATCTTTATTAAACATTGTGTAACATTATTAATGATGTGTCTCCATATGTTTTCCCCCTTGTTTTTAATGTACCCACTAAAATAAAATTGTTGAAATAAATTAAATAAAATCGAAATTTATTCACAAGCCCAAAGCTCGCCATGAAAGTAATTGTTTAGGAGTACACAATAAAACGGGGTGGACAAAATAAAGTAATGTCTTTCAGGGATGTACAGGATATAAAGTTTTGGTCTCACGGGCTGGAACACAAATACATCTTTCTTAATGCCCCGTTTAGGTTTGAACTAAATACTCCTATATGCGGATGTTTCTCTTTACAAGCTTGTTGGTTTCATTTGATTAAACTATGTTGTTTTTCATATTAATCAAGTAGCCACTAAATTTAGGTATATATAAAGTTTCCTCTTTTTCTCATTATTGCTGTTGAGCAATCAATACAATAGTTTACATAATATTAGTGCGCGCCGGTTATTTGATATTATGTTATAAATAATGGCCATGCATGTCAAGAAAACAATAATAGGCCTATTACTCTGTTATTACCTTTTATTAATAGTTCTGATTGTATCGCCCATGTACTCGAAACATTTATAATAATAACAACTTATTATAATTTAATAGAAGCTGTAAGTAGCTGATAAGCTTATCAATAAATGTAAAAAAATAATAGTTTTGTTCGTGTACACAATATCGTGTGATGTAATATAACACTTTATATGTGATTATTCTACATAAAGTTTTATAAATATTTATTTGAATTAATCTGTGCTACATTTCATAAAATATATTTATATGTGCAAATTAGTCGCTTACTTACGTTATTGGTCTATGGGGTGATATTTTGATGCACCGCGTCTAACCACTCGTCCGCGCTAACTTAATATTTTCACTAATGAAGGTAGGGATGATGAGGTAGAATTTAGAGGAAATGTGCCCGCACTCGCGCGGAGAAAAAGTATTAAACCATTTAATAAACAGCGCCCGAATGGCATGCGAACCCATATTTTCCCGTTACCGATGAACAAGACCAGACGAGGGTGACGACTAAGCTGACGTACCCACTGATGCAAATCTGGATCTCGTTGGGAAAATGGGGGGGAAGGGGGCCAAATTATTACAGAATAATTGGATGCATCTATTGTTTTAAATTTTATTTTATTTTATGGTATTTAACTGAACTGTCTGAACCAACTTATTATATCAGCACACGACTTATAAACTAACTTACATCTAGAACAGACACAACACCCAGCCCCCTGCCGTTAATTCATCACTAATGATAAAACTTCTTGTCATGCCGGGAATTGAGCCCGGGACCCTTACGTTACTTACTGATCTAAGGCGTCTAAGGTATATATTTTTATTAACATTTGTTTTTATGTAAAAGGCTGGTCTTTTCTAAGCTAACAAATCTTAAAAGGTCAGAAATTTGAATGTAATTTATGCCCACCACTGTGCCTTCTGTAGGCATAGTTTTCATAAAGTTATTTTATTTGGCCGGCAAACAAAAGGTCATCCCGTTTTCCACCAGTTGCCTTCTAAATGAGAGTTTGGCCAACCCTTCTGGAACCAGACTGATTCTCACAGCGTCGGCCATTGTAATAACAATAACAGTGATAATATTAATAACAATACTAGTGAATATAATAAAAGGCTGACAGCATCAGGGATACGAATAACTATAACCATGATCATAACAGTGAAAAGATATAATAACTATAAACATAACAATAGTCGTAACGGGCAAGTAGGGGGCACACGGAATGAGATGGCTTCTCTCTTCGTCCTACTCCCCACTGTTTCAGTTGGTAGCTCTGCTAGGCGGTATTAGTGGGGGGGAAGATTGTAGACTGATCTTCTCGACGCCTGAGGGCTAGGCACGCCCGCCTGCCTGCCATGTGTGTGTGGATGTGGATCGATTAGAGAGGCAGGAGTAGTTTGAAGAGGCCGACCGCCATATTGAGACGTTACGTCACAGGAACAGTTCGCTCAAACTCTTTGGCAAGGAATTCACAAGGGTGGAGGGGGTGGCTTACTTTATTTATTTATTCCTCTGTTTGTATTATCTTTACTACTACTGCCGCTTTCATTGAGATACAATAGTTTTGAACATAGTATTTTGGGTGTGAACATGTTGAGTGGTTTGAGATTTGTAATGTGAAACTGAATTTGTTTGCTCTACTAAATAAAATTTCTAGAAAATTGCTCCTCTTCGCTGACTTAAAATACACAATATAATATTAGTGAACTGCTAAAATAAAAATTTCGCTTACCGGACATTTAGGTATTTGTGTTCAACGGAAATATGTGGATTTTTTATTTTTTAACTTTTCGGAGTGGAAAATGTCAACTTTTAAACTATGTTTACAAGTTTGTAAATATGTATAAGGTGATAGAGAATAGTTTTGTGTTCAATCCAGTTAACACCAAACTAGTGTACTGTTAAAGATTTTGTAGATATTTAGCCAAAGCGTAACATCTGATTGGTAATATGTCAGCTACCTGGGAGTCCCCTTAAATCACGCAAAATACATAAAAACCTAAAATGAGAACAGACCTCTCTCTCTCTCTCTCACTCACACACACACACACACACACACACACGAGTCCTCTTAAAGCAGACAAAGTGGAAAGAGTAGAAGTTTGACACCGCGCTTGTATTATTCCTATACATATTTTTGGGGTTTTTAGCGGGTGGTGGCATCGGCAGGGTAACTTTTTTTTCGATGCAGTGTCGTAATTCAACGCGTAACAAATATCTGTCGGAGTACTAGTAGTAATTATTGTTATGTGGCAGCAAAAGTCTCGGCTGATCGGCCGCGGACTCTGCTCGTAATTACGCCCTAACCCATAAATCGTGACCAACTATGACAGATGAATGTGCCGCATTTTAATTTCGTTTTCCACAACAGGATCACCCCCTTCTCTTTTTTTTTTCATCAATAGGGGAACCCCTCACTGATCACTTCGCATTACCCGCATTGCTACAGCGGTATATTTTGTAATAGGTAACATTCATACCCCCCACACCACCCTCTTTCCAAAAATATAATATAATGGCTCTGAAACTAACCGCAGGGGGAAAAAAAATAATACATTCATTTAGTTTTCCCCCCAATTTGGAATTTATTAAACGAATTTGGCGTTGGCCCAGCCAGCGACCGTCGAGGTGGTGGTGGTTTCCGGATAGAGCGCAGCACCGTCGCCATCATTTCATGTCCGGACTTGCCTGAGATCGAGTAACATTAATATTGATTGTCATTACCACCATTATCATTATTAATAACGCTGCATATATAGCCTGCCCGCATGCTTTATGGGATGACGACAATTATGCTGCAATATAATACCCCTTGCGTCACAACAATAATCTATAGAGTTGATTAGCAGCAAACAACAACTTTCCCTTTACTTTCGATCTCAGCCGATAGTGTTTTTAAAAACAACCATTATAGACCTACAAGATCAAGAACCTTGAATTTAAGAGTTTCAACTATTTAAATTTCGCATAGTTAAATAGTAATTCGACTTGAAAATAATCAAAAACGGCGAAACCTTAGTAGGCCTACTTGTCATTGCCAC
>CABFVZ010001637.1:120615-146823 GCA_902151445.1 Timema monikensis | reverse complement strand
TCTCGCCCCCCCCCCTCCCCGTGCCGACACGCTATTACGACCAACGACGGGTTTCGAAAGTAATCTGGGTGTTCCTAGCCTGGTATGAATAACGTATCATGTTTTGACAATGCCTCTAAATTATTGTCTCGTCGGAATAGCGAACAAAAAACACCCCGTGATACATAAAATATGAACACCGTCCCCCTCCCCCACCTTTACACATTTTTTAGGGAACAAAAAAAATATATATTTTTAGGATGTACGGTATTATTTTATTGCACGCATACACACATGCTTGCGTGATTTCTGGTTGACATTGTTTTGTGGGGGGTTTTGTGATGTGTCGAATCTTTTGTGATTCTTTTCGTTTTCTTTTTTGTGACACTTTTACGTTTGCTGTTTTATTGTGAAATCTGTTAAATAATTCCGCATTTTTTCCATTTTGGCTAAAAGTCTTGTTTGGTTTTTAATTATTACATTATATTAGTACCTGCCTATACTGGAAATTGCATGTAGCAATAGTTCCGACCCGCAGCCCGTGACCCGAATCTTGATGAGCTATTTTCCTTGCAAACTTGTATTCCCCTGACACATTACACAGAGCAATGTCGGCTTTTCAAAGTAGGGTACAATTTTCATATTTTTGCTATCACCATTAATAACGTTTTATTATATTAGTTGGATTATATAAGTATTGCAAATATTTATCAAAAGTCCCTTGACGTATTAATACGGTTAAATAATGTTTTTTGTTATAAAACTCTAAAAACATTTACCTTAACTCGCATATCCTTCCATCGCACCTTAAAATCATTCTTTACCCCCCACCTCTTCAGTATAAAAATATACTCAACGCTCAAATCAACAAAACCTTAAAATGTTCTCTCTTTGTTTATTTTATTCTTCACTCCTTTCCTTTTGGCTTTCAGCGTCTCATCGCGGGAATGTTGTTATTATTATTATTATTATTATTATTATTATTATTATTATTTTGTGTAATCTTGTATGTCCGACTGTATAATGCGACGAGTTTAAGATACGGCATAAGAAGGCGAGCCCCTTTAAAAAGATTGTGAATGTATCCGCTTGTCTACTCATTTCCTCTTTAAAAGGAGTATCTATCTCTTTCTTTTTTGTCTGGTGTGCTCTTTAAAAGACTGGTATCGTGGATCTGCGCGCCTCCTTCGCGGCTGAGTAGGCAGCGCGTCGCTCGGAGCCGGCGTCCCGACGCTTTAATAGTGGACCACCGCGCCGACCTTTTTTTTTTTTTTCTTTCCCCCATGCNTTTTTTTTCTATCCCCCATGCCCTGGCTCTTAAAGTTGCCACTTCCTCTTTATTTGAACACGGTGGTAGCAAGTCTCTTGAAAGAGGATTTTTTTTCCAAAAGGCCACTTAACTTGATTGAACAGAAATGTTGCTGTGGCATCAATTTTGATTCTTTGTTAACTAAAATTGGTCTTTAAAGAAGAATGCATAGGTAGCTGATCTATTGCCAATCAGATGTTTCGTTTAGGTTAAATATTGACAAACACTTTAACAACACGGGAGTTTGGTGTTTACTGGAACTGGAATAGCCTAAATACACAACTATTTTCTACGAATCAAATAGCCAAAGCTATTATTTATGCCTTTAGTAATAATTTACTCAATCTAGATATCATATTCTGAAAATTGACACCTGGACACGGGAATCGAACCCGGGACCTTTGGCTTAGTATGTCAATGCTCTAAGGACTGAGCTATCTAGGAATCGTCCCGTTCCCAGGGTCATTCTTAAAGCAAACAGTAATAATGTAAAAAGCTATAATCTATACACCTGGAGTGTTGGGTGTTCAAATCAATACTCCACTAGAGTGTAGTTTACGGCGGGTTAAAGCCCCAGGGCTGCTGCGCATCTTGAAAACACAGGAAATTTCACAAAAATAACTAAAGAAATGCTGGATCATTTGTGTATTGGGAACATTAAACTGCAAGCTTTAAATATTCGTCCTTTGCGGGTAAGTAAAAGCGAATTGAAAATATAAGCTCCATAATTCAAACAGGTCTTTCCTCGCTCACTAAAACTAAATCACAAAGATGTGTATGTTGGTACTTTACCTGATTGATTTAAAAGTTAAATGTAAAATAATTTAATGAAAGCTAATATATGTGATTTTTAAGTGATGTAGTTAATTATTTAGACATTCTCTATCTTATGAATCCGCCTCGGTGGCGAAGTTAGCTAACGCGCCAGTCGTGTTGAGCTAGACCACCGAGGATGGGGAGATCGAGGTTCGAATCTCAGTTGGGTAAACTTGGGGAGGAGGGGTGTTCCTAAATGGTTTTCCGCTCTCCCTCCACGCAAATGCGGGTTCACTTACTCTAAATTCAACCTTCCCAATTCCTAATCCATCAGTGCAATTAGTACTTAAGCGTGTTACCCGAACGGGTAGTAAAACGCGGTGCTAAATAATAAATAAATAAAATAAAATCTATCTTATGAGTTTTGAAGGGATAACATTTTTTTAAAGATATGAGTAATGGAAACTGCTGCAAATATGTTAAGAGTGTAACAATTCTACAAAGATACGAGATTATTGTGAAGTTATGCTATGCAGAGTAATTTCTAGATGAGTCTTCGTGCTATATAATTTCTAAGTATAGCATTTGCCGGGTTTTTAAGAAAATCTTTCTAACCCCTAGACCATAAGACGAGGGAGCTTGTATAGATGGTGTCCAGGATGGTAGTATTTATCCCGGTGATATACAATTACATTTTCATTTTTAACGCTACCCGAGAGAGGTCATGTTTTTCACTCGGCCTTGCCGTGCGTTTCAATTTTGCGCGTGTAGTGTCCAAGTGGAACTTGACCGGTCTCTCTGTTCCCTGGTTGGCTGCTAAGTTCGTGGAGTCCCCGTGTTTTTCTCTACTCCTTCATGTAAGATTGATGCAGTGGGACTGCGTCAAGTTAAGCAACTCCGGCCACATCCAAAATCACACTAACTACTGTCTCACCGCGCTCGCACTGAATATTTTAACTTTTGTTTTTCCTGTCCACGTCATGCATGCATTAATGCGTTAGGCAACGGGGCCAGGGGGAGAGAGATTGCTTGCTCTCTCTCGGTTATGCACTATTCACTATTTTCCTCGGCTGTTTTATTTATCTGGAGGACGTTGGAAGACGCAAGGCGTCTCTTCTTTTTTTTTTTACTCCCTTCCCGTTCAACTGTCAAAAAAAATGTACATCTCGTCCGGTACTTGATTAGGACACGCGCAGTTTTCACTCGTTATATATTCTTATTGTTCAAATATTCAGGAGGTTCCAAAACATTCACTGATGGATTTTTTTCTTTCTCTCCGTCGTTGACTTGCATCTTATCCACTACTTTGAAGATATTTCTCATGTGTAAGGATGGAGGTACATACAACTTTGATTCAAAGCTACTCCAGCCTCACAAACACGCCGAATCATTTCGGCTCAGCGGGTGGCTTAACAAAATCGTCGACTGGATCCTTACATTGTGATCACAGCAGAAAATATGATTAATTTTGGTTCACCGGGTGGTTAACGGGTTGGATAGACCTACACCTTAGCTCAGTCGGTGGCATGTCTCTCTTCTGAACTAAGGGTCCTAGGCTCGATTCCTGGTATGGCCGAAAAAATTTATCACTTGTGAAATATGGGTTTCCCCTTTCACAGTGATGAATTAACGGCCGGGGGCTGGATGCTCGGTATGTTTTAGATTTAAGCTAGTTTATAAGTCGTGTGTGGAAATAATCAGTCGATTCAGAACGTGGACGTTAAATACCTCTAATAATTACAAAATTAAAAACAGACTGGATCTTCAAATTGTAATCACGCCAGAAAACACGAATAAATAGAGGGTCACAGGCTAAATGGCGGGGTAGTCGCAGTCATGGGAAGTATTGTAAACCTGGAAAGATCAGGGAATTAAAAACTCCCAAGAAAGAGATCGAGAAATGTAGGGGAATTGTGTAGTCGATCAGGGAAAATGATATATTTATTTGGCTTTCTAGGGAAGATAAATTTTCTTATTTACATCCCATTCAAAACACGGTTTGTTTTTTAAAATCGAAGTTAACACATATTATTTTTTAGTATTTTTAAAAGTAATTATTTATAACCCGCCTCGGTGGCTTAGTTGGCTAACACGCTTGTCGTGTTGAGCTTGACTGCTGAGGACGGGGAGATCGAGGTTCGAATCTCGGTTGGGTGAACTGGGGGTGGTTTTTTCTAAATGGTTTTCCACTCTCCCTCCACGCAAATGCGGGTTCACTTCCTCTATTTCAACCTTCCCAATTCCTAATCCATTAGCGTAATTAGTACTTAAAGCGTATAACCCGAACGGGCAGTAAGACGCGGTGCTAAATATTATTAATTATTTATAATTTGAGTATTTGGATTATTTTTTAAACATCAACAAATCTCAATGGGGCTTTGGTTCAAGGAAAAGTCATGGAATTATATTCATAATAAAACTGTTTCACTAATCTCTATTCCCCCTTTTTCTATTTTCTTACTACTTAAAACTGTGCCATGATGCACCGTTTGCTCCGATGTTATTCGTGTAATAAAACGGGTTCGAGCTGTATTACTTACCTAAGTTAGGTGCTATCCGTGGAGTGAGACGGGCTCTTAAAACATCTGGTTCGAGCTGTATTACTTACCTAAGTTAGGTGCTATCCTTGGGGTGAAACGGGTAAATAAAGTTCATACCCTGAGTTGGTGCACGTCAGCTCTTAGAAACAAGTAGAAGTTCTCGTCTTCAGTAGATGTGCGATCACTGCTGTCATGCCGTGTGCACCCCACACAGCTGCGGCGGTACTGTCGTGATAGAGAAAGCGCGTGCGTTTTAACGTCAACACAAGAGTATTAATAGCGTGGAAATTGCGACATTTGCGGTGGAAGTGTGACAATTAACGGCGAACAATGAGAAAAAATGTTCTTTCTCCAGTCTCTTTTTCTGCTCCGTTTGTTGGTTCGCTCATTCGTTTGCTACCCTCTACCCCCCACTCCTTTTTTTTGTCCTTCCCATAGAATAATGCTGGGTGATTTCCCGAAGCTGAACTCTTGCATAAACCGCTCACCAAAATAGGATTACCTCCACCCCTAGGATCTGTTGAGCCGCCGGGTCTGGTCGAGCCGGGGACTCGCCGCGCGCGTTCTATTGCTGCTGAAAAGTCAATTCTCGATACTCGATACCTATTTGCATAAATCTGCCGGGACTTCCTGGGTACTATTTGTAATTTTAATTAAAACATACAATTTAGGAGACAGATCATCAGAGGGGGGAATTGTTAGGTGGACTTTGATGTCAAACGTAGCTTTATAGTCTGATTCGACTTTTTTCTTAAGTCGGTAACCCGCCCCCTCCCTTCCAACCCCGCAGTTGTATCATTTTGAACTGCTAAGAGGAACCCCCGGTCATTTTTTGGATGGCTTGCGATTGTCTTCATGCGGTTTAAGGCGCCAGACTCGTGATATACTACATTGGGGAAGAAAAGGTTTTGGGGCTCGAATCTCTTCTAGGAGGACCGTAGAGGGTGCACGAGGTAATAAAAAACGTTGTGGAGCTGGGGTGAGTCTTAACCTAACTTAAGTCTAGTTAACCAAACTTTGGTGACCCTTGGAATTATTCCTCTAAACGGGAAAACAACCAAAGGTACCAGCCGGGAATCGAACCCGGGACCCCTATGCTCGTAGCCAGGTGCATTGACCAATACACTATGGGGCCGGTTAATATCGAAGTGATTCGCCTTTAAAGCTACCCCGAATGTTTATTTAAAAAAACAACTTTTGTTTGGAGTGCGCCCTAGATTCATCTAACAGCCAGGCCAGGCCTGCCCTTAGCCGTTAGACACAAAGGTATTAGCAAATTGGTTTGCCGGTGACAGGTCTAGGTTTGATTCCCAGTCAGGTTTACAACATGTCTTTTTCCCCTAAATAGTTTTCTCACTTTCCCTCTAAGTATACGTGGATACAGTTCTTCTAAATTATCCCTACTTATCCCTCACATACGTGCGGAATTAATACATGTGTGTGTACAAACCGCTTCACTGGTCCCTCTCGTGTTTCTGGCCTGCTGATGACAGGGATATCGGGGTTTGAATCCCGGCTGGGTCTACTGAGGAGTTTTTCTAACTGGTTTCCTTACTCTCTTTCCATGCAAATGCGGGTAGATCACCTCTAATATGCTTCCTTCCTCATCCCTACCTCATTAGAGTAATTACCATTATATAGGTATAACCTGAACAGGTAGTAAGACGTGGTGATAAAAAGTTTAAAAAAAAAAATCCTCTTGGCACAAAATTGTAAATTGTTTGTAATAATTATTTAATTAGACCTTCGATTTTATAAACGTGACAGGAAAACTATCTCTGATCGTTCAATCCGTGCGTAGAAACCGATTCCTCCCCTAGCTCTGCGACTCAAATGTTGGAATTGATCTGTCTGGTGCTCGAACCACGATACCTCCCTAAACAGCTCCCGCGCGGGTGTTTACCGCACGTAATGAGGAGGAGAGGGGGGTGTTTCTAACATAACCGAGCCCGGGCATCATTCATGAGGACTTGGAAATGGAGATTGGGTGAGTCCACATACATATATATAACTATATATCTTTGGGCTTGGTAGAGGGAAGCGACCGCGATCGATATGACATTGTTAATTATGCACGGTATCGATCAACGTTTGCTACTGCAGGTAGATAATAGAGTTTAGTACAGCTCCATTTAATTATCAGTAGCCCAGTAAATAATAATGGTTGCCTTCATCCTTCATTTAGAGGCTCTTCGGTCTAGCATGGCCGCTCTCGCGTTGACTCCTCCCCTCTCACTATCTTTCTCTCTCTTTGGGTGAGGTACTCGGAATCATTGATAGTGTATTTGCATAGTAAACACACACACAAGTTGGCTCGTCCCTACTACTCTGTCTCTCTCTAATATTAATTAAACTCTATAAATATTAATCGCTCCCTGTGTCATACTAGCTGAGAGAGTTTCTGCGTTTTCAGCTTTGTCGCATAAACAAGTCTTGAGGGGATGTTTTATTACTTCACTTAGGAACTGAACATGTTTGTTTTTTAACAAATATAATATAATCCCTGGGACACTCTTGATCTAGAGAAACTAACGATGACGTGTTTTGATTCTGACTCGAGTGTGTGTGATGTGTAGTGCGGGATTGCCACGAACCTGGAAAATACAACGGAATTTCACGACGAAAAATACCTTAATAACTGGAACGATAAACTGCAAACTTTAAATAATAGGCCTTTGTATATTATTGTTATTGGAGGCGTTTAACGTGCATTTTCTGAACTAACTGATAATATCATGAAACGACCTCTAAACTAACTTCTAAAACAGACACTAAAACCAGCCCCCGTGCTGACATTCCACCGACTGAGCTAAGGTGCCTGACCTGTTATTTTTTTTCTTTAAACATTTGGCTGCGTAGCAACTGCTTAACTATCCACATCAAAGTTAAATCAATCTGCTTTAAACTTCATTCGCACGACATTACAAAAATCTTATTTATGAAAAAGTGAAATTTCAGTCCTGTATATGTATTGCTCTAAAATTTCTGGATAAATGGGGAAGTCCCTCCTGAAAACGCAAGGGGTCTTTGTATTAAGAAATTAGAGTCGGTTCACGCTTTAGATTTGAGATTTTCTTGCGGTTAAAAAGTCACTCAAAGGTGGTTAGGTATTCATCCAACCTGCAAGTAGGTTTTGTCAATTAGTACAATTAAAATCTGGTTAAAAAATATTTGCCAGCCGGACCAATTCGGGGCTATTTTAGTTATATCTATTCAACTGTCAGGAAAGGTATAATTTACTGTAAATGAACTTAAGGAAGATTTGTGTGTGCACAACATTGATAACACCGCATCTTACTACCTGTTCGGGTTAAACGCAATTGTACTAATTACGATAATGTGTTAGGGATGAGTAAGGTTGAATTACATAACGTGTACCCGTATTTGCTGAATGAAAGACTAGAAAGCCATTTAGGAAATACCACCTTGGATACACCCTATCGGGATTCGAACACCGATCTCCCCATCATCGTCAATACAGTATCTTGCGAAAGGGACTCCTTAGACTATTCGACCATTGAAGGGGTTTTTGGTATTGATACCTTAAGTGCCAACTGATGAGCTCATGACTTGACGTATGAAAATACAAAAATAGTTTTTAGTTAACTTTTATTATAACTGGTTGACCTGGTGGTCTAGGGGTAAGGTGTCAGACTTCTGTGCTGGCGGCCGGGGTTCGATCCTCGGTCCCGGCACAGATTTATCTGATTACCAAACCCTTCCTTCACCTCTGACAAGACGTGTATTAATCACAACTTGTGAATGTGGGGAATGCCAGGCCTCCACCGTGGTTCGGATTCCACGTTAAACTGTAGGTCCTCCATTTCATCTCACAATCACCCTACCATTACACATTAGCGTAAGTGCGTATAACCCGAACGGGTAGTAAGACTCGGTGCTAATAATAATAATATTATAACTGACAAATATTGTTATTCTTAACCGTGTCCTTCTATAGAGATAAATCGTCCAGCACAGTCCAGAATACTTTCCCCCTATTTATTTGGGGATCGCGACCAATATTTTGTCAATTAACACCGGGGTATTTTATGATCCGCGCACTTGGCAATGCATGCAAATTTCACACCTTTCAGTTTCATCTGTTGCTCGCTGACGAAACAATTCACAATTTGTGTATTTTCCCGCCGCCGTGTCCAGGCAGTGATTGTTTTTGTTAATCCGCTTATTAAATGAACGAGTTCATGAAAGTTGGCCACGTGATATGCATGCAGGACTGCCCGCTGCTGTTGTATAATACGGGCTTGTTAGCAATTAGCTGCTATACATTTTGTTTTCCGATATCATTGTGCGATCGGTTGTATGGCTTGATGGGAAATGAATGGCTTTTTGACGTATTTGCTAAAGTTTGTAATAATTTGACTGCCGCCTGGTCTAGATAGAGAACACTTTTGTCATTTTATCGCTGGGGATGGATTAATCAAGTAAAATATGTACAACTACTTTAGATCGGTTTATCTTAGGCTGGGTCTATATTCGTGTAGCTGATAGTGCATAGTATATAATATGTAAAAAGTTTAACAACATCTCTTTATATTATAGCGTTCACAGCAGAAACACAGTGAATAGTGAACAAATCGTTCAACACAGGCTATTAATTGTGTTATTCTAAAATAGTATTGGATCGTAAGGATAAAAACTGACCACAAGTGGACTTAATCTGTGTAGCCTTAAGGTTGGAGTGTAACGGCAATATTTTTACAGTTTTTACAGCAAAACTTTTTTTGTAAAAATAAATCCTATATTGCTTCAGTAAAAACATCGAGCTTAATTTTTTACACATGATGGTATCAACAGTTGTTATAAAGCCTATATATATATATGAGAGAGGGAGTGAGGAAGAGAATAAAATAAACAAGAGAGAGTGATGTACTGCGTAATATTAAATCATTATTAAGAATATTTTCTGTCCGGCCTTTTGAGATATTTTACTTTGTCGTTTTGGAATAAAAAAAAGTGTTGTGCGCCATCCTTACCCCCTCCATTGGAAACTTTTGATTACCATGTATGACTGCATCTTTTTTGGTTAGGGGATACCTGCCTGAAAATTTTCATCTTTCTAGATCTTGTGTGCTTGGAGATATTCTTGGCTGGCCAGAGTAACTCGTAATTATAGCTTTCATATGGAATATAAATTTCCTTACAAATGTTTTAAGGTTTAGAGTTTCCCATGAGTAAAAGAGCTAATTTTAGTAAAAGGGAAGGGGGGGGGGGTATGACAATATTATGTTTTACCTTGATTGATCTGTTGGGTCCATGACTAGGATATCTTAGAACATAACTTCTCAAAATGTACATCTCATTTATACATTGTGAAATGGTTGGTCTGGCACTAAAGTGCACACTTGTATTAGGATCAGAAACCCAGGTTTCAACAAGCAAATTAAATTCCAGAGGCCAGGACAATGATTATTATCTTCGTGGCAGCTGTTTGCGATTGTATTATTCATGTTATTCAATAGTAAATATAAAAACATGCCATGTATTTTATTTTTAAATGTTCATTATTTCTTAGGTAAATCTGGTATAATAAAGAAAAAATGTGTGCTGGGACTTGGCAGGACAATGCCTTTGATACATTTTAATTAGCCTATTAAAATGTAGAAAAAAATTATTTACTGTAATATTTTTTCATATCAATAAAATAGGCTTTTATATATATATATATATATTTTTTTTTTTACTCGAAACCAAGTCAAATTAATAAGCAGAGAACGAACGATGATATTTTCCTGTTTTGCAAGAACGACTCAAACAATTCCTGTCACTGATGGTGCATTTTAGAAACATCGTTCTCTGTTATTTAGTTTAAATAGTGATCCCGGTGAGATCCCATTATGAAACTTTTATGATATATAGAAAAATAATGTACGTTTAGCATATTTTTTTTATAAATAAAATTTAAAAACTTGTATGACCTTGAAATTTTAAAAATTTAAATATTATGTGACATCAAATGAAAGCACAATCAACTATATTTAGAATTAGCTATAAATAAGCTTATCTCAATTATAACTAGAGTAATGGTAATTTTACTCCGCAGATGTTATGTTGTTTTTTTATTTAAAAAATCAATAACTCAAAAACAGATACTTGAAAAATGCATGATTGTATTGATGACTAGTACACATATACCAAATTTCATAAAACTCAAAAATGGTCGAGTTGTGAACCTTGTTGGTTTGACATGGAATGACACTAACATTAAAAAATAACACTAATGAATTAGAAAATGGTTTGAATGTTAACCTAAAACTAAAATAAGTTACTAAAAGGTTCTTCCTACCACAATCCTCCTATTTATAAGCGAGTCTCCCTCCCAGGGAGGTAGTTTAGTCACCCCTGGTCCTGTAAGCGCACGGAGCTTGTGTGTGACATCAAAACCGAGCCGTTCAATAGTGAGCTCTGTTTAAACTTGTGCTGTTCCAACTTGGCTGGCTACAAGTGGGGCCTGGATGGATAGATGGTTTGGTGAGGGGCCGATATAATTGCGGAGCTCCCCGGACTGTGTTGTAGGAAGCAAACCCCCTTCCCCTCTCTCAGGCTCGTTACTTCTCGTGTATTATGTATTTTACTGTCGTTTGTAATTACTGGATATTATCGTAATTACTGCTTGGCCTCGGGAGCCGGCTGCTCTTGATTGGCTCCTGGCGAGGATCACGTGACTCTCCGGGGGGATGGAGGGGTAGAGAGGGTTATCCAAGATGTTCCTCTGCGGACCTTACCGGTGTTTCTGTACGGAAAGGCATCTGCTGCGCCCTTCCATGGATGTACAAAAGTTCCGTTACTACACTTAATATCGGCTCAGAGGTAACCGGTTCGGTGGTCTAACGGTCTAAGCCTCTAAGACACAACTCACGGCACACTGAACAAATCATAAGTTTTTTTTGAAAGGGGATTTTGAACCCCCTTTTTTATATCATGTATTTATTTAAACATAATTCTGATTAATCAAATAGCCAAAGTTATTATTTATGCTTTTTAGTGAGGATTACTCCATCTAGATATATTCTGAAAATAATTCTTATTGTTTTCTTTTATTTTTCTTTAGACATATTTGATTAATAATACCATATAAAATAATTTAAAAAAATTAATAAACTTAATTTTTGGTTAACGAACATAATCATGAAAAATTTCTCAATAATCGAATTGAGATTCTCTATTTGGTACATAATTGTCTGTGCACACTACAGGAGGTCTTTCTTTTGTATATTTTAAAATATCTGTTTACTGGTTCATAATATTCAGTGCTGCCAAAATAAAAATAAAATTCTTAGGCCGGAGCTTTGAATAGCCCTACATTATAACGAATTGTAATAGTTGTCCAACTGTTTACAGATACAACACAAAACAAGCTTCTAAGGATACATAAAAGTCTAGTAGACAACTACATGGAGGCTGAGTTCATTCAGTTTCACATTAATGGGTTAGAATTATAAAAGATTGATGTGTGGGCTTGACGAGGCCCCCCTTCCCTAACCCCCTAGAATTTCTAGGGTTAAGGAAAGATTTTATCATTAAAAAACCACTAGTATATTATGTTCAAAATTTAAATAGTTAAAAACTTTAATAAATCTGTTATTTTAAAAAATAATGTTGATCATGGATTTCAAAAAATTATTTTAACTACTTTTTTTTTGCTGCTTTTTTTTTTCAAATTCCCCCCAAAATTCCACGGCACATCTGCTAACTCTTCACGGCACACCGGTTGAAAAAAGCTGCTCTAAAGCGTCACTATCTCGCAATGGATCGGACTGCCGATGACTAGGAGATTATCGGGGCTCGAATACCTGCAGGATGTACTAGGGGTGGTTTTACCTAAACTGTTTTCCACTCGCTCTCTCTACGCAAATATGGGTGTGTGTGTGTGTGTATATATATATATATATATAATCAGGAAATTGTATTGTCACTATTGGGAAACAGCGTTGTCATTTTCTTGTTTTCGTGTGGTCAATTTTCCCTTAAATGTAAAACAAAATTTGCAACGCTGGTTTGTCAATGTTGTCAATAGCTCCTTACCCCAGAACAACACCTTCAGACATAACTCAGAGTGAGGATATTTGGCAACAGTTAACCTAGAAAGGAAGAACGAACTTAAATCGTTCCTACAAAAGACCTGCAGTTCCCACAGAAGTGATATTTAGTGTAGCTAGTGACGATGTAAACTACCTAAGCTAGGCGAACAGAACTAGCAGGACTGCTATGCAAACAGTATTCTGGTAAAAGGGTGGTTAACTAACTACTTTGTTGAAAAACCACTCTTGAGTGCAGCACCCTTTCCTCCCGGCTAAGAGAATGGCGTGGGATCTTAATATTTATTATTAGGGTACTATCACCCTCATAGTCTTGTATTGTCGGGTCCCAAATCCTGGTGGGATGTCTTGATGCCTTCCCCCCTTAAATTGTTATCCCTATCTCTCTTAACGTCATTGTGGTTACATCTTCTTTAAAATCCTCCCAACTTCATATATGTTTAACTCACTAGTGTAAAACTGCCTGGTCGGGTAGTGTGACATGGAAAAAGTAAAAAAAAAAAAAGTATTTATGCTTGTGATATTTTGCGATTTTCACGGCTCACTATTTTTCAAGATTGAAATAGCTAATCAACGGTTATAGAAAAGCCAGCTAATAGTTATTCTTCTTTATTAAATGCCATCGGAAGATTGTTTATGTTTCTAGTGTGTTAGATCTATTGCATGTTCCGACGTAATGAATATTGTTGTGGAAGCCTCGAGCTCACTAGTCAGCGAGATAAGAATATATCCAGGTTTAGAAATACCGCCCCTCTGTGAGTGTTGTGATCAATCATTTTAACCCCCCGTTCCCTACACTTCCCTCCTTTCGTTGGTCAGCCTCACATGTCTGCAAGTAAATAATATTAAAACTGTTTATCCTCCGACTATGGAAGCTCTTAAAACTTGATCAATATTTTTTTATCTAGTATAACATATTACATCATAAATACTGTCGTGCAGAGAAAATAATTGAACAAACAAAAATCCGTTGCGGTGGTCACATAGTCTAACACGTCACTCTCACAATAGACTGCACTATCGACGACGCGGAGATTGAGGCTCGAATCCCTGGTTGGGTCTACTAACGGAGTTTTTAACCTAAATGCTTTTCCACTTTCCACGAAATTGCGGGTACACTTCATATAACTACAACCATCCTCATACCTATCACATTAGCGTAATTAATACATGATCTTATAATCCGAACAGGTGTTAAGGCGCGGTGCTATACAAAGTATATTTTCTCTTCCCCCATTACTTTGAGAGACTTGTTGGTCAATTGACACTTTGCATCTAAAGGTTAGTTGGTTAGTACGTAGGCTATATTGCTTAGTTTTTGTTTTTTTAATTGTATTTAATGAGAATGTTTGCTCGCGGTGTCCATGTTTGAGGTTTGGTTTTTTCAACCACTCAGGGTTTCTTGTAATGAGGAAACGAAGAGGCGTTGGAACAATTTCAAACTCGCACATCATGACTATTGAGGGTCTCGGCGACTTATTTGCCATTCTCGTTTGCTGACAGATCTCGACCGCTTGTATCAACTAATTGAGAAAACTAAGTTCAAACATGATTATTTATAATATTACTTCCTCGCGGATATAGTAAGTATTGTGATCTTAAAAAAAAATTGAACTCTAGATGTTGATGGCTATCGACGTTTCGTGACCCCTTGAACTCGAAAAAGTGGTTTCCGCGCTGCCGTCTGTCTCTAAATAGGACTAGAGATGAAACCATTTTACTGATTGAGATAAAAATTTGGTATCTAGGGACCCCAATACGTCCAGGCTACGCAGTCTAGGTTGCGGTCGGCAAATCAGGAGAGATTGGAACAAATGTGTGTGTGTGTGGGGGGGGGGGCTGTTTTAAAATTAGACTACTGCCTTGAGGGGGGAATTGGGGTGCACGATTCATTGACTAAATCCGTTCATTCCGTGGGGCGTTCGTTCATTCAGTCGCACGGATTTCTTGTTCACTTCTTGTTATATATTCTTGCCACAGGTTCGAGCTATACGCCTTTTAATCACGTCATCATTTAGTGGTTGGATTTAGATTAAATGTGTACCCAGCCAAGATTCGAACCCTTACCTCCGCATCACTGGCTAACCGGACTGAATGAGCCTGCCATTTAATCAGCATGCTCACAGATGCGGGTTTGCTTACATTCGACATTTTGCTAACTTCGGTTGTCGAATGGCCCAACGCATCTCTCTCCCAATAACGGGGTTCGAATGCTTTCAAGCATATTATGTTTTTTAATGTTTTCCCACCTCCCCTTCGCGCAAATTTCGGTACATTTCTTTTAAAATTTACCTTCCTAGTTTCTATCTCATTAGTGTAAACATATGGATAGTCTGAACATGCAGTAAGACATGGTATACACACAAAGACCATCAAATGTTAGTTTAGTGAATAAAGATGAATAGGGTAATTTTGAATTAGTACACCTGGTCGTGATTCGAACCCCGGACTCCTTTGGCTTGACATTGATCTCTACGAGTATGAACCCTCCGTGTATAACTGTGTGTGTTCTGTTACTCGTGCTTACGTCATTTCCTAGTGCTTGTTTGAAATCAATTACCAGCCAAGTGAAATTGTTGCTGGGTAAATAATGTGTTTGTTGTTTGTCGAGAACTGAGGATAATAACTTGGTATCTCGATTCTGTAGCTGTAGATACTACCGTTATTATGATTCTAACCGGCTCTCTCTTTACATTGTGGTTTTAAGGCGCTAGAATAGTCGAGCAGAAATTCATTAACGACCAGAAACCAAATTGGCTTATTACGTTCCTGGGTGGAGCTGGCAGTAGGAGAACAAACTAGGGAGAAGGAAAACATAAATGAGGATTCGATTTGTGTTGTGACCCTCTTATTAAATAACACCATTCGATTCACACCCCTAGAAATAAGTAAACATATTAGCAATATTCATTTATTTCCACTACGGACGAAAATATAATATACTTATTAGAAATAAAAGTCAATATTTCCTTCAGAATAATTTAAGAATGCATACATTTTGGGGAAATAATTGAAAAAAATGTTATTTTTAAAATAAACAACACTTTTAACACAAGGGTTATCGATGACTTAATCTAAGGAGTTGCACCAGCATTGGCGTGGAGAGACTTGGAAAACCACAGGGATAGATCAGATGGGGGAAATTAACCCCAGCGCATGTGTCCAAGATTATACATTTTTTTGAACTGCACCACCATTCGCTTGTAAAAATTACTAGAATCGCACTAAGGTTATCGAGGTGGGTTGGAACCTAGGTCTCTCTTATCGGGATTGATATTTGGATCGGATTCTATAATGTTCACAAACATTTCTATTATTTTGTCACCGCGTTTTACCACCCTAATTACACTAATTACACTAATTACACTAATGTGCTAGGGTTGGCGATGGTTGAATTTAGATGACGTATAGGCGCATTTACATTGAGGGAGAGTGGCATTTTGGGGGTGCGGGGGCGGGGAGCCCTCATTACACTCGACCAGGATTCGAACCCCGATATCCTCGTCATCGGCAGTTCCAGTCTATTGCGAAAGTGACGCATTAGACCATTCGACCACCAAATTGGGGGACAAATATGATTAAAATATGTGTTTGAAGATGACACTTATATATGAGAACCGAACCACTTTGTCTTAGCCTTACCACTGATCTGTGCCCAGGATCGTGCGTCAATCCTGGTTAAAAGTAAGAATGTATGTAGTCAGCTGTTCTGGAGAACTCGAGGAAGTAACAGCCTTGGGGTGTGCTAAGTTGTAAGGCTACTAGGGTTTGATTCCCGTGTCCAGGTGTCATTTTTAAAAAGATCTGAACAAGAAGGGCGTGTTTAGGGAGTCACAAGTCACGAGTCAGTTTGCGAGTTGACCCCGTTATGGACATGAGGGGCTGGGCAGATATATATCAGTCATGGAGCATGTCCTCTGTCATTCGAGCAGCACCGGAGGGTCATCGCCCACACACCAATGCTGAACATCTCTCTTGGTTTATCAGTTGGTCTGCAGTCTAATTAGAACAGGGTTTCTTAACCTTTTTATTATTACATACCCTCAATGAACTGCTCAATATGTCCCGATAGCCCCTTCGCAGACTTTTTAAATCATTATAATCATCATCATCCCATGATAATCAGTTTGACTTCAAAATATGACATCTTGGTTTTACTTTATTTAGCACTATTGATAGCTAGGAACAAAACAGCAAAAAGAAACATTAGTATTTTATCATATTTATTTATAGAAAAACGTCAAATACAAATACACAATCCGTATCGATAACGGTGATCGTTTAGTCAAATCTAACAACTTTTTTTTCTATCCAGAAATAGTTACCTGCCCCAATTATTTGGTTCCCATACTCCTAAAGGGTAGGGATATCCCCGGTTAAGAACCCCTGAATTATAAAGCATAAACATATTTTTTGTGGCCAGCCTTGATAACATTTTACCAAATTATTGGGATTATTTTATCGGTATTTATAATAACTATCAAAAGTAACAGCTACAGATCACATGACCTGACGTATGGACACGTTAAAGTAGATATATAAACCTTTAATAGCTGCCAGATAAATACCTTTCCAATGAAAATTGGTCTTGTAAATGAGCGGTTACATAACCACATATTATGACACACAGTGTGAAGAAATATCTTAATTTGTGACGTCATATAAGTCAAGGAAGAAGGAGACCAGGCCAGGAAGACCACACATGCAACTGATGGATAACCTCAAACAAGGAAAGAAGATGAAGTTTCAATATATAAAGGGGGGAAGGGGGTGAAAGCGGCTGATAAGACATGCTGGATGAATTTTAACAAGGCAATGAATCTGTCGAAAGATAGAACACCCAACAGTAATAATAGATTCCAAAAATAGGTAAATGAATTATTTTGATGATTTCCAAACATTCTGATCAATTCTGATATGAACATATTATGTCGTTGAAATTCGGGGGCCGGACCGATTCGGAAATGCCGCGACCACCAACGCTGGCGTTCATGTACGTTTCTCCCAAATGTATTTTGAGTAACTGATTTCCAACAAACGCGATTCAAAGCCAATATCCTCTCGTAACAATGTATCTGCGAGTTTTCGAGTTCATTTTATTAAGGTTTTTTGTTTGTTTTTTTCCCCTCGCAAACAGCACTGCCGTTGTTGTTGTACATGTTCAGTATCCTAAACTAGTCCGCTGTGTTCTTTGTAATGCACGTGAAGTTTCTGTCGGCGGCTTTAAAATGCCGTCCAACTTTTATCAGTTTTAAGTGTAGGACTTGATGAGTGGGGGGGAGGTGAACGTGCATTATTTTGGTGCTGAGGACGACCGGAGGTCCCCTGTGGGACTGTGTGCAGTTGTCCAGTTGGTTGGGTCAACCCTCAATAATGCACGCGCGCTCAATGTACTGTATGTGTACTTATGTCTTGATAATGTTTGGTGAGAACATGCCTCCCTCATGTAACGGTTGAATTATGCAAGGGGCGACCATACACTAGTCAATGTTTCACTCGGACTACATCCCTGTCACACACAAGGACGGGAAATACATTCATTTTCCCCTTCTAAACAATAAGGAACTACACTGCGTGGATACTATTGGGGAAATAGCGTTATTATCTTTGTTTTTATGGGGCAGACATTCATAAACGCTCCGAAAGCCAGTGGACTTATAACGTTATTGAGTGGATCTCTCCATCGGTAGGAGAACAAACAAGGGAGTAGTAAAATACAAATGACAATACAATTTTTGTTAGGACCCCCTATTAAATTATATCATTCGATTCGCGTGGATCCATTCTATAGAGTGGAAAATCTCGAATTTTAAATTATACCAGACCCGCTTTGATGGCCGCATGGTCTAAGGCGTCACTCTCGCAATAGTCTGGACTGCCGATGATAGGGAGATTGTGTTTTGAATACCTGTTGGGTGTACTGAGGGTGGTTTCTTCTAAATGGTTTTCCGCTCCGCATCCATGCAGATGCGGGTAAAATTCCTCCGAATTCAACCTTCCTTGTCCCTAACATAATAGTGCAATTAGTATTTTGGCGTGTAACCTGAACAGGTAGTAAGACGTGGTGATTACTATTTTCTATGACCCTATATTATATATACGTAGTCATAGAAAATAGTTTTGTGTGCATTACAGTAATCACACAACTCTTTTACTAATAAAGGGTTTGTCAATATTTAACCTAAACGCAACATCTGATTGCTAATAGCTCAGCTTCCTGGGCAGCCACCTTAAATAATTAAATACCTGTTTGGCAAAGCTGCGCGGGTTCATTGCCTCTAGTCATCTACTAAAGTAATATTTTATTTATTTTAGTCAAACACGATTTTTTTACTATGAAAACTACAAAAAAAAAATGTTTTATCTCTCCTTCCCTTCCATTCTTCATTTTAAAAAAATGGAAAATTACGAAATATTTGTTTAAACATTTATATCTATGGACAAAGAAAGCCTTAGTACTTAGCTCTTGATCTTCTAGCTACAAATTTTATATTATTTAAAATAAATATAACCATGTATTTTCACATTTTTTCGACACATTTTGGACTAAATCGAATGCGCGCGCACATTATCTATTAACTAAGCTACCTTAACGTTTTCCCGTTAATTTGTTTACTTTCCGGTAGGGCTGTGGAGTCGGTACGCCAAGCCTTCGACTCCTTCATAAATGGCAAATGAACATTATATTAATCAGTAATAACTAGGACCAGGATTTTGATGACATTTCATCCTTCGTTTTTTTTTTTCTACATCACAGAATAGGCTTATGTATACATAAATTCAGTTCATGATCCCGTGGATCGATAAACTTTTTTTACTGGTCTATTTTGTCATTTTGGGTTTGTAGGTCATATTTTCTTGGTTTGCCTCGTTTAAAAGTAATTTTTAGGCATTTTTTAGTCTTTTGGGGAATTTATATTGAATAAGGTGTATTTAAAAAAATCCTATGTTTTTATAGAGGCATAAATACTCGAGCATATATATTTTTTCAATTCACAGTTGTCGTTGTGAGAAGATAATGCAGACAAAGAACTTTATATCCTCATATCCTCTTTGCTTGTACATTATGGTTGTTAAATACACATTTCGAGAATAGTTAATACAATCCTTACAATTGATACTAAATATTGCTCTTTTGTATCCTGTTCGGGTGTGAAGTCATGCTTTCAAATTATTTATGACATAAAAGCAAATGGATGAGACCAAAGGCTCGATAGTCTTTAATATTTTTCAATCGCCGCGTCTTACTACCTGTTCAGGTTATACACATATATGATAACTACTCTAGTGGGTTAGGGATGAGAAAGGAGGCATTTTAGAGTTAATATTACCCCCCACCCCCACCCACCTTTGTGTGGGAAAGGGGTGAAACCATTTTAGGAAAAATCACCCTCAGTAGACCCGACCGGGATTCGAAGTTTGATCTCCCCGTTTTCAGCATTCTAGTCTAACACGAGAGAAACGCCCTAGACTATTCGGCCACTAAGGAGGTTTTGAGGGTCTTTGAATTTTTCTTATTTGATCTTTAATCGGATTTTCACTGTTTCCGCTTTGTGTGTTTATCACTATGACTAGTAGACCTACATATTAGTGTTGCGTTCGTTTACTGTCCACTAAACACTTTAATGAAGAGATATAGACCTAATCGTTGGAAAATAATTACTTTATTTTGTATTACTTCTTTTAAATAACAATTATTAATATTCCGTTGTTTTTTTCATTAATATTACTATATGATGTTACCTCCTTGGGTGGACGTATGGTCTAAAATATGTCACTCCCGGCAAAAGACTGGACTGTCATTGACAGGAAGATCGGGGTTCAATTCCCGGTTGGGTGTATTAAAGGTTTATTTTTTCCTTAGATGATTTTTCCATTCTCGCCACGCAAACTTGGGTACACTTTCTCTTTATTCAACCTTCCTCATCCCTAACACATTAATGTAATTAATACATACATATCTAACTGTTTATATCTGGTGTACCTTTGTGAAGAAGTGCGCATCAAAACTTGGTGTTGGCGCGCGAAACAAGTCGTTAAATATATTTATTTAGATGATTAGGAAGTCTGCTGCAGAGTAAATGAAGTTGACCTTCCACCAACTCCTTATGATTAGCGCACAGCGGGGGGGCCCTTGTGTTTGTACAGTAGCTCTGTGCGCGTTTCCCCTGCCCACATTCATCCATACTGCCTTCTCAACTAATAATTAAACTTGAATAGTTGATCACAAGGCAGTCGCTTCTATCCGTCATCGGCAATAACAAAACTAATGAAAACATGATTTCGGATGATTCAGGGAGTCTATCAGTCATGAAAGTTATCAAAAAGTCACAAAATTTCCGGGCATTAATATTTGTGAACAAAGCTTATTGTGTAAATAATAATATGTAAATATATTATATATGTATATTTAAGATTTGAGAAAAGTGTGTGTGTATATGTGTATATATATATACACACATACACATACACTTCTCAAAATTATCTTAAATTTACAACCATTACCTAGAAATGAGGAAATCTCAGTCTTGTGGGAGGCCAAAAGGGGGTAGGGGGCGAGTGATAGGAACCTATTTCTAGCACTTTTTTGGTCGTGATTATTAATGTATAGGTCATAATGAAAGATTCATTTAAAATGATTAGCGTTGTTAAACAAAACAGTCCTTCTCCTCGTGAATCCTAAAAAAAATAGTCGAACAGATTATATACATTTTAAGTTGGAGTATATGAGACGCCAGAAAATGGTAGTATTCTTAAAGTTTTTATAGCAAAACATTTTTTTTTTGCCAAAATAAAAAAAATTGCTCCAGTAGAAACATGGAGTTTAATTTTCTTTACATGATGACATCAACAGTTGTTGAATATCTGTCATGAGCATAACGGCATTAGATGACAAACTTTTTAAATGTAGAGAAAAAGTTTTCATTAATTTCTAAGACACCCTTGAAAGATATTCAACAACTGTTTATATGTGAAGAAAATTAAACTCTATGTTTCCACTCGATAAATACTTTATTTATTTTGACAAAAAAATGTTTCTGCATAAAAACTGCAAAAACGTTGACTTTTTTTTTCGCTTTCCCTACACGCCCACGTACAAAATTGTGAATTGTACCAAAAGTTGGCCCTCAATCCCCCTCCCGTCCTTGTGGCTAGATTTATGCTTGAGCCCTTCATAGTCTTGTTACGACCGATGCTATAACTTATGAATGGGTGATGGGGGAGGAATGAATTTGCTCTTTGCCATGCCGTCTGATGTCTGTGTTGTCGATAANAAAAAAAAAAAAAAAAAAAGTTGGTTATGAACAACAGAATGGTAAAATAGTTTTCCTCTCATCGTCAGCTTTGTATTACTTATTTCACCCCCTTCCTCTTTCCTTTCCCCCCTGGCAGAGGGAGTGGGAAAAAAACAACACTCCGTCATTTCCGATGCTCTTTGACCGCTTTTCTCTATGTACAAAAGTGGAAAATTAGCTTGCATTTTAATGAACTTTTAAGAGAGATATTGGTAGTGGGGATGGTGACGGTTATTCAGTGGCCTATTCGGGTATTTAAAAAAAATATTTTGTAGACGTTGAAAAGGAAGTCACGCGTTTTTTTAAATATGGGTTCTAAATATTGCAAGAGTTGATTAAAAATAGCTTGATAGCCTCGCCTACGTTTGCATCTGATTTTACATCCTGACAAATATTTAAGACATTAAAAGTTTGGATTGCTAATATTGATTTTCCTTTAATTTATAACTTAAGACATAAATAATGACTTTGGAAATTGTGCCCTACAAGTTGTTAAGTTAGAAACCATAAAATTATTGTTTTAAAATGTTTTCCTTTAAAAAAAAATCCAACTCCTTTCTCTGGAATATTTGAATGATTGAAACATAGCCATAGCTTCTTGACACCTTGTCTTGTCTGTCGGTGAACTAGACCTCTAATTAACAACGAAATCCTTCGTAATTACCGTCTATTACTCAACACTTCGCTACTCTAATCGAGTCATATTTTACTTTGAAAATGGAAGCTTTTTGAAGTTCCATTTCGGGAATTATTTTCAAAACTTGTTTATTTTTCAAACAGCCACATAATCACAGGCTGAGCCCTAGTGATATCTCCAATAACCTCCGAAATTAAAACTATATATATATATATTATATTAAAATTTACATTTAAAAAAAACATACTAAAAATGAAGAAATGCTGTCCTAAAGATCAGCTTATCAATATGCTTAGTTATAATCTTTGCTTCATTCAACATAAGCGCTCGTTTGAATCTCATAGGCCTACCTTACCTTGTGTGTCGGTTGCTGCCGGCTATTTTATTAACCTGTGTCGTATGATGGCGTGAATCGTGCAGTGGAGACCTGACCTGCAGACTGTTCACGATAGGTTTCTACCTGGACGACAGTTCGAAAATCATATGTTTAGGTTTTGTGTTTACCAACACTTGTAAAAAGATCACTGTTTTGTTATAAATGTAAAGATCCTTAATTGCCTGTTATATATTACATTTAAAATAACGAAAACTTAAAATTTTCTCATACTATTTTATTTTTTTAAATAATTTATTTTTATCCAACTTGAAACAACATAATTAAAAGTACTTATTCTTCGTTTTGGGACGTTATTGATTTTGTGTAATATAGTGCACACAACAATACCTTTTAATACAGGCATCGTATTTACTTGGAAAAGAGGAAATTGTTGTCATTTCTTTTACATACAATAAGTGATTTTATGATTATTTTATCTTATTTTGAAATATTTAACTGAATAAAATATTTTCAACAACTGCGTGTCTGCATCATTGTAAACAACTTGTTTACCGTTATGTTCAACCATATGGTTTAAATTCGTCAGTCGCCATTTTGAAGCTATGTTCATTAGAAGTTTTTGTGAAAGTGGTGTGAATATTTTTTTAAAGTGGAATATAATGATAAATAAACTTTGTGTCCGTCCTCAAATAAATATATAAATAATATTGGCCTAAATTACTGTGGTTAACTATCACATTAATATATTACCACCCGTTTTTATTGCAGTCATCCAAAGTGATAGGTGTCAGCTGTTGGCGTAGTGATATATTAGGGCTTACTTCTAGTAACATTTCGAGCTGTCATCCAGGTAAACTTAGCTCGTGAATGAATTGTAGTGGATTCAGATATACTCATACAAACTTTTATTTTCCAAAGGTATAATCAATTTTGGAAGGGCAAAGGGCCTTTCATATAGCCCTTCTTACCAAAGTGTGTAAGTTAGATATTATCCGTGAGGTGAGACGGAATCTTAAATTAAGATGACGTTATCTAGAATTTAAATGTTTGCTAAAACGGTCGTAAGGTTTGATCAAACATAAAATGTCGTTAAATATAGCTTAACAATAAATAAAGACAATTCATTCTAGAAAGCCAGAGTTGATGGCAAGGAACCGCGCTTTTAGCTCCCCATTTCCAATGACTGTCTTTTTGCCCCAGAACTGTGGTCTCTGTAAGCTGGCGGCCATTTTATGTAAAGAATCTGTTCTTTTATTATTATTATTATTATTATTGACCCAAAAACGTAGGATATTGAGAGCGAGGGAGAATATAAACAGATTATCACGAAGCAAGCGGACCATTAGAACAATGCCCTTCCCTTTACCACCAGTGTAAGTACAAAGTTACACATACATAAGGGGGTAAGGGGTAGGGCGCCTCTCGCTTCCAAGTTTTCATCAAGTTTAATACTCGCTCTCCTCGTGTAATCTTCTCGGTCAATATTCGCACGAGGGATTTTACGGAAAAACGGTAATAAATAACGGGTCGGTTGTTGCCCTCGTCTCTCTTGGTTTGTTGCGAGGAGCCGCTGGTTCGGTTCTCAAGGAAGGGGGTTATTGATTCTACCATTATTATTATTATTATTATATCGTGTATACATCGGCCTTGTCCGAGAGCGTGAAGGCCAGGGTCGTAGCTCGTGAAGTCTGTCTAGCAGGAGATGGAAAGAATTGTGTTTTGACCTTGAATCCCTTTTGAAACCATTTCAAACTTAACACCTCGATTTTTATAGTCCGATAATACTTTCCTATACATTACTGTGTTCAATTATTAATTAAACTAAGAATGTAACTACAATTGTAATATTCTTATTTCTGCCAACGTGGTAACATTGGCTTCCAGTTTTCAAATAAAGGACTTCTTATGAGAATCAGACTGCAGCTAGGTTTGAAGGTGCTATGAATTTGATAAGAATCCCACATTCTACAATCCAATTTACAATGGAAGTTTTTTTTAATAACCGTGTCGTATATCCGTTCGGGCTGTCAGCATAATTATTATACATAGTATGATGTGCTAATTATAGGAAGTGTACTTGCAATTGTGTGGAGAAAATGTTTTGTACATCCGACCGGGATTCGAGGCCCGATCTCCTCGTCATCGTCAGTCTTGTTGAATGCGAGAGTGACGCCTTAGACTACGCGACCACTGATACGGCTACTTATTAATAATACTTTCCGCTGACGGTACGGCCTCTGTTAAAGTTAGATTGACACGTTCGCCTAAAATAGAGAGCAGCATCTCTAGAGTGGAGCAGCAATTTACACGATACCAGAAAATATACATGTTGGCCCATGATGCTTTGCAACGCAAACCAGAAACAACTTATTACCGTCATGTTGTATTCTCTAGTGGATAAACGGATCTTTTAGATTAATATAATGATGGATGCTATCAAATTAGTGTGTTGTGGAACAAATAAAAAACAAAAGTGGCACACGCGCTTTACTTCTAACGAGTGATTTCAAATAATTTCACAACAGTAGACGCAGCTGTCTGCTAGTATCTCACTTTATAGGCGCATGCACAATGATTAAGTCTATTGGTTTAAAAAAATGATTGGGTCTCCCAAGGTGATGTTGTCGCGCATAAAAGCGAACGCTGAAGTTATTTCAAGTCGTGTTAAGTGGACAACGCCGATGAGACTGAAAAATTGTGATTGGTTTATAGTGCATCACGTGATCACGTTCCTGCTCTTCTCCTGTTCTTTTCGCTAATCGTGTTAATTGTTCAGTGTTGGGTGTTCAAATCCCATCAGAGACATGTTTTATGAGAACTCTCAAGCAACGTATATAGGGGGATTGAATGTCAACATGTTTGCGTGGAAATATAACGTCTCTGCTGTATCTAAAAATCGTTCGTAGTCGGGAATAGTATGTTTCCTAGTGTTTGCTAAAGAAAAAAAAGATGGACTATAGATAGTCGTGTGTGGAAACGAACATATTGCTGGAACTATGACACGTTAAATTACTTAACATAGTTACTCGTGAGCTTGTTCACCCCCACCCTCCCTCCTTTTTCCCTCGCATGATTCATAACGACACGTGTGAGTTGGCCGTGGCCTGGTTCGCGTGATCGGCACATTTATTTGCCTTTCAAACTTCCTTTCCCCCTTAAAAAAAAGTATACGTTTTTTTCACCGAGTCACTTTTATTCCTTTTTTATTTATTTAAATATTGTATGGAAACGTATTTCTAAAATATATTAGGTTAGTCACGCACACATGTGCTTTCCTCTCCTGACCCCCCCCCCCCC
>CABFVZ010001637.1:102233-120602 GCA_902151445.1 Timema monikensis | reverse complement strand
CTCCCCCCGCCCTTATCCTCCCGGCTCTTCGGGAAAAGAACAGATAGACGAGACAGTGGACTAATTGCATTTACCTTTAGTACTACCTTCTCATTAAGAAATGAGTACTGGAAACTATTTTCTTTCTCTCTCCCGAATTTTAGGGTTGTATGAAATGCGATAGTCTCGTATTGGTCTGTGCGTGTAGAATGAGTCTGTATGACACTTCCCACGTGTCTCAATACTTGATGACCGCTCGTTACATTTTAATAAACACAAAACTCGCTATTAAATGGTGAGAGGTGTAAGACAGTCTGGAAATGTGGTATTTTCTAGGATAGGAAGAAAATTATTGATACTTTACTCATTTCTAGTATAGAAGGAAAAGTATCGATACTTTACTACTCATTTCTAGGATAGGAGGAAAAGTATCGATACTTTATTCATTTCTAGTGTTGGAGGAAAAGTTATATTTTCATTTAGATTGTTATTTTTTTCCACCGCGTCTTACTACCCATTTGGGCTGTACGCATACATTAATTACGCCAATTGGATAGGGATTAAAGAAGGTATAATTTTAGAGTAAATGTACCCGAATATGCGTGTACGGTGGAGGGAGATTGGAAAATCATTCAGGAAAACGCACCGGCAGTGCACCCGACCGGGCTTCGAATCCAGATTTCCCTGTTAAAAGCAGTCTCATTATATTTCGAGAGTGTTGCCTTCAAAGCGGGTATTGTGTTCCTTGGACAAGCTGCCCCTGTATTTGAATGGGCTGCAACCCGATGGTCCACGGTGACTGGTGTTTTAGTTTCAAGTCTAATCCTTGCTGTTTGTTACTCTGTTATTAATTGTTTATTTTATTTTTATTAAAGACAATGGAATGATCTACAACATTATTTTGGCTACAAGTTTATTTTACTTGCTTGCGTACATTTGTTTTGTTGACCTATAAGATTATTTTGTTTCATCCCGTTAACACGCCATTCAATTTATTTCATTATTATTTATATTATTACTATTGGCGCGAGTATCTTCTTAATACCATGAACCTTTCTCTCTAATGTATCATTGCCAGCTCACATTGTGTAATCAGACAACAATAACGTAGGAAAGGGCTGATTTTTTTAAAAATTAAAATACTAACCACGTGCGTTGTTAGCGGTGGTACAGACCATCCTTTTCCTCCAATGGTCTGCCCAAATGGAACACTCTTAGCACCTTAAAAGAAACAGTGAATTGTTTTATTTAGAAAATTGAAAATCCGCGTTTCAAGCAATGAATACACGAATAAGGGTAACTAATTCGACACCATGGCATGGTGGGTAGCATTTCTGTCCACTGATTTAAGAGTCTCGGGCTCGATTCCTGGTATGGTCGAAAAGTTTATCTTGATGAAATGAGGGCTTCCCCTTTTACAATAATGAATTAATGGCAAAGGTCTTGGTGTTGTGTCTGTTCATAGATTTGAGTTAGTTTACAAGCTGTGTGTTGATATCACTCGGTTCAGAAAGTGCGCGGAAACTACCCCAAATATATACCTATATATGCAATAAGTTAACTGCCCTGCGAGAACTCGGATTTCGAGCTTCGAGCCGATCTTGTCGTTGAAGTTCTGGACCGAGAAGGGAAGTTTTGTAGTCTCGTCATTTTTTATCTTTCTTTTTATGCACTCACAAACCAATTTTTAAAACGGAATGGTAGGTTTAGGATATTTGATTTAGATGATATCGGTAGTTTCACTTATAAATCATTCGGTGACTTAACACATTGTTAACATTAATATCAACTTTCACATTGATAACGTAATAGAACTCTCAAACAGCGTTCGACCGGTAAACTAATTCGAAATTTTGGTCTTATTTTGAAATAGATTCGATTGAAGTTGTATTGCCATAGCAAGGCAATGAAAATAAATATAGCGAAATAAATCACTAAATACTTGAGTAATCAATATTTCTAATATTTCTAAAATTATAATTTCATTTAGTTAAAAAATTTAACATTGAGAATACATGTTTATTGTTTTCGAACTTAAGATATTTAAAACTTGTATTAATAATCTCAACTTCAAAACCAGCACTAGTTAGTATTTAGTTTTAGAATTATGTTGGTTAACCTATATCAGTGTTAATAAACATTGAGATTATGTTAGCCTATACCAAACTTACCACATTTAGATAAATAAAAAAAAGCATTTACTGTTTATATTGCTCACTAGAAATATTATAACCATCTTATTTTTAATTTTAAAGTAAGAACATCAACTTTTATAAACATTAAAAATGGAAAAGAAATTAATTTCTAGTAAGATAATTTCTAGTAAGCCCCCATGTAAAGTGCATGCGTAATTGCGCACAGAGGAATGGAATTGGAACACAGGAAGTGATCATGCGTGATTATGGAATATTTCAAATTTCTAACTGCTTGATATTCTTACTTTTTCTTATAGGGTAATTAAAATTACGGAGGCTTATTTTGGAGAAATATTAGCTCATTAAAAGGTCAATTTTATTAACTTTTTTATTGTTAGTGTAATTTTAATGTATTCAAACCTTGAATGTTTTTAAAATCATGTTCATTTAAAGGGTTATTTCTAATTTTGAAACCAATATTTTCTTTTGTTTTTAAACTTTTTTTAAAATTTAATATTATAAAGATGCATTTATATTTTATGTTTGTTTTGACTTGTGAAACTTTAAATATAATATTTTACGTTTAAAATAAACATATATAATTGATAGTAAGGTTATATCTTCTTGTTTAATATTTTTATTCCCTTCTCCTTGTATTATATATGTTTTAGTTTTTCTTCTTTGATGACTACATCATTCCGTGATTTTTCACCATCTTCACGTCTGATAATAATAATATTTAGCACCGCGTCTTACTACCCGTTCGGGTTATACGCATTAAGTACTAATTACGCTAATGGATTAGGAATTGGGAAGGTTGAATTAGAGGAAGTGAACCCGCATTTGCGTGGAGGGAGAGGTTAAAACCATTTAGGAAAAACCACCCCCAGTTCACCCGACCGAGATTCGAACCTCGATCTCCCCGTCCTCAGCAGTCGAGTTCAAAGCGACAAGCGCGTTAGCCAACTACGCCACCGAGGCGGGTTTCATGTCTGAGGAAACCCAATGTTATTTCAAATGATTGTATTTATATGTTATAAAATTATGAATTTAAAATTTAAACATTAGAAATGGAAATAGTTAGGATAAACTATAATATGATATACGAAATATTAAATAAATTATTTAAATTAACAAGCTTATAAATACCTTATTTGTATTAAATATTTTATTTATATATATAAACCGTAAAATTTCCCAAACTTTCCAATAGTACAAAGTAAAATCAATACTTTAATACAAATAAGGTATTTATAAGCTTGTTAATTTAAATGGTTAAGTCAGTGTATGTACCCACTTTTGCGTGGAGGGAAGGGAAAAACCACCCTCCTCAGTACACCGAACTGGGATCTGAACACCGGAGCGGGTAACAAAGTGTTTGAAACAGTTTGTGTACTACAAATGACGGTACCTGACTGTACACGTCCATCAAACCACGGCCGTTGTTTTTCTACCACTGTCGATCTCGGTGGTCTTGGGGTAAAGTGCTCTCCTCAAGACCCGATGTTCGTGGTTTCAAACCCAGCCGGGGTTGACGGACTTTTCTTGGGCGGTTAAAAATCCGTAGCACAACTTATTTTGGAGGGGAGGTAAAGCCGTCGGTCCCATATCGATTGTGACATGTAAAATAACCCTGAAAGGTAGGTGAAAATACTTTTGCCGGCAAAATTGGTAGTCCCTTTCGCGTTCGCTCATAGAAATTATCATGTGTTCATATAATCAGTCGGTTCAGTTGCAGGTTAAATACCGCAAATAAATGAAAAAAAAAATAATATTTCACTCGTACTTCTCCTCCGTGAGTTCTAACCAGGACTGTTTGTTTGAACGATGTACGACTTGTCATGTAGCGAGAGGGAGGGGGGGCGCTTACGTGGTTGAATCTGGGGGGCAAACTCCAGACCCACTTTTTTCCATCAATGAAACATTCCTACAACTGGTTGTACTACAATGGTGGGTCCGCGCGCGCGCGCTCTAAGTGTGTGTGTGTTGGAAGCTGCGTCACGTGAAACTTGACACGCCGCCCAGCTCGCTGTTGATCAATTCCCGCGACCTTGCCGGTTTTTTTTACCTTCCCCCCTCTTTTTCCCCTTTTTTTCCCTGCGCTGTTCCTCTTCGAGCACGTGCTTCTCTTGCTTCCAGACTCTGTGGCCCGGTCTGGTAGGGGGCAATCAATTAGGGGCTGACTGGGTCGGGTTTTTTCTGTTCTATCTTCAACCCGTTCTCGTCTGCCCGTCCGCTCCGCACAAACGGCGCTTGGAAAAAAGTGTTGGGATAGTCCCCGGACTGTCTCTTCCCTCTCCCACCCTCTTGTAGCGTACAACACAGCTCTCGGGGATGTGCTGTTTCTTTTTCTCCCTCCCCCTTCCCATTCGCCACCTATCGCTTTTGACGTGTGTCGGGGGATTTTTTTTTATTGCAATACGCGGCTTCTTACGATCTCGACCCGGAAAAAATTCAAACGAGTTGTCGACCCCTTTTTAAAATACAACCTCGTAGTCTGTTCACTCAGTAAACAAATTGCGCGTTAAAGTTTTCTTCAAGATTTATAGATGAATCTTTATAAAAACATGGTTGACATGAGAAGTTGTTTTACCACGTAAATGTTACAGTTACCCGCTTCTCTGGCCTAATGGTTCTAAAGGCGTGACTCTCGCATAAAGACGGGATTGCTGATCACGTGGAGATCAGGTTTCGAATCCCGGTCTGGCTGTATTGATTTTAGTTTTTCCTAATTGTTTTCAACTCTGCCTCCGCAAAAATGCGGGTACGCTTCCTCTAAACTCGACTCTCCTCATCCCTTGTATAATCTTTTACTTTTGATAGATATAAGTTAAAAATTATATTATTGTAGGACCCACTTTATAATCTGTTAAAAGGTTCCTTCAAAACTTTCCAATAAGCCGTTAGATCTTAATTATGCGTATTGTATCGTTTCTTGGCATTTTCCATTTTAAAAAAGGTGACCTTATAAACAACCTTCCTAGTCGTCGTCGTCGTTCCCCCCACATCCCGTATTTTTGTCACTATGTGTCTTACTACCAGTACTAATTGCAACAATGTGTTAGAAAGATTGAATTTAAAGAAGTGTACCCGAATTTGTGTGGAGGGACATTGGAATACCATTTGGTGAAAAACCTCAATATGCCGTTACTCCGATATCCCAGTCATCGGCAGTCCAGTGTATTGCTAGTGTGACGCCTTAGACCGGGGATCGGTAACCCTTTCATATCATGGGTCGTGTGGTTTTTTTAATTGAGCAAATATATTCATCATATAGTAATTAGTTTTAAGTATTTTTTTATGAACACAATTTGTTTGTTTGCTAAATATTTTGCCGGCCAAATTAAATCAGTTGGCGAACCAGTGTACGTATAGAATACGTTTTGTATATTCTCCAATTACGATCAAACTCTTGAAATTATAAATAAGTAGGCCTACCCTTAACGTTGAACACACAAATTAAGGCGTCTGCCTTGTCTGGTTTATCGGTGATGAGATTAGGGTTTGAATTTGGTCCATTTGTAATCATGTCTTCCCCGTACAAATAGTTTCCCACCCTGCTGCCACTCAACTGCGGGCACAATTTATATAAATACTACCTTCTATCAATATAAATATGCGTATAGACCAGTCGAGTAAAAAGCGTAATGCACGTATTACAAAAATCTACAAAAGTTTGTTTTTTAAATTTAGTGTGAACATCATTTACACGCCTAATACTGTTGACACTTTGACACCTTCGAGTGTTTTAACAAGTTGGTTATATCATTTCAGTGAAATATATTGTATATTAAATTTTTAAATTGTCACGATGCTCTGTATAGTTTTATAATTATAAATTTTCCATCTCTATAAACTCAATTTTTTATACATAAAACAACTATGGCCTAGAGACTCTTTGTCGCGTAAAGATGATTTAAAAAAAAAAGAATACTTAGGAGATAATAAAACAAACTTTTTTTCTGCGGTGAAATTTAAAATAAATTTATTATATTGTTGGTGTTATTTTATAGATATGATAATCCTTCAAAAGTTACCGTTGAGTAGCACATGACTTAACGTATGAATACATGAAAGTAGATATATTTTTAGAGTAACGCTTTTCTAACAATCAGCGCTATGATTTTGTTCTGAAGTCTGCCGGTTCAGTCCTACACTACCGGTTGTTCCACCAGTGAGGAAGTTCATGCTCCCGCCGTCCATATCTTGGCAGCAGCAGATTCGCATCCATTATTGGGACGGAAATCCTGACAGCTCGGTCGGAACTTTTGTTATTGTGTTCCGTTGAAACTTCTTCCTCCATGCGTCAGGAATATATTAAGATAAAAAAAAACTGGGAGGAAAATTAGAATATTGTTATAATTGAAAATAAACAATGATTTTTTTTTACTGTTATTAATGTAATATTCTTTTTCCTGTGTGTTTTTCGTTTTGGAAGATCTAACTTATAAATTACACGGTATCGTGGGTATATTGATGTTGAAGGGGGAAACTTTTCAGGCCAACCATAATACACCTTATTTATCTTGTTGATATTACCCGATAAAGTTCTATTCTTCTCGAGTATACCGGTACTTTCATCTCTTAAATAATTGTCCGTCCGTTTCTCAAACGCAACATTTACTGTCTATTCCTTATGGTCTATCATTACAGTTGTTCTATTGTTTATCATTTCGAATCGCTTGAAATGTTTTCAAAATGATGTCATTTCCTTTTGACCTACCGTTCTGACATTTCACTTCATACGGGAAGTCATGCTAATTGCTGTTTTCTCTTAATAACTCGACACACACATAACTTATTTCTGTGATACAAAATTTTGATAGGAAGTGGAAGAAAACTCAATGTCCGTGTTTTATAAATAACACTTTATAGCCAAATCCTTTATGTTTAGAATAAATACAATAAAGCCGCAGCTAGTTTAATTTCATACATATAGAAACCTCGACACTTCTTGAATATTTGTCGTGTCTATCGTGGAATTTGAACAATACTTTTTCTCGTAATTTTTAAAGTTTCTGAAAGAATGAAAACGATCCCACAATGCACTTAGGCAGGATTAAACTTTAGCCTTCCGAGTGAAGGATCAGGTACAGTACCGGTATGATTGCACCAACATTCTGATATGGTTTGAGACACCGAGATTTCGCGAGACGTGTTTTTACACACTCCTGGCTATAAAGCTCATTGTAGTCTTTTTTTGTCCGAAATTAACTACTTTAAATTGTAGATGGGAATTATGTGTATTTAAATTATATTTAATAATAACGACATTCCAATCACCGTCAGTCTAGTTAGGGAATTTACTTTCCTCCACCAAATATTTAGATAAAATATATGTTTGAGCCGGCTATTATAAGGCCTAAATACTTGAATAAAGAAGGAGAAAAAGATGCACTCTTAGATAATTAAATGATATTTATCTTTTGGTGTTTTTTTCCTCTCTTTTATTCATATAAAATATATTTTAATTGTAATAATTATATTTGTTTTACCCGGTTCAGCACTTAGTAGAAACATTTTAAACTCAAACAAAATATTTTATTTACCGAAATTCAACTTTTGGTTCGACTAAATACAGTACAATCATCTTATTTACCATAAATCATGGGACCGTCTTTAGCTATGGTGTCTTAAAAAATGCTTTTACAGGTGATTCACTGGCAGGATTAATCAGAGTGCTATTAGAACCCGTCAGGATTGTTTAGAATGCTCTTAGAAGTGGTGTGATCTCAGATTTGTATATAATGCTATCAGAAGTAGTGAAATGTCGGGATTGTTTAGAATGCTATCAGCAGTGTTGTAATCTGGCAAGATTGTTTAGAATACTCTTAGAAGTAGTGAAATCTGGCAAGATTGTTTAGAATACTCTTAGAAGTAGTGTAATCTGGCAAGATTGTTTAGAATGTTATGAGCAGTGGTGCAATCTGGAAGATTTGTTTAAAATGCTATCAGCTGTGGTGCTCTGGAACACTTTGGAAGCCCAAACCTTGTCTGTGCCATGGAATGCTGGGGTAACGTCCTCAATTTGACCTTGAGCCAGCCCCAGCTCTGCTCATTAATTAACTTCTCGATTCGACCGAGGGGTTANGGGGGGGGGGGGCAGGGATAGACTTATTTTACAGTACTGTACTAGAATATTGCAACATGTACACTCAACAGGACAAGGGAGAAGGACGAACTTATTTATACAGAACTGTACTAGAATACTGCAACAGAAAAATTTGATGGGAGGGCTGGGGATGGACGAACTTATTTATATTCACGGAGCTTGAAAAAAAAATTATTTCTCACTCTCCCTGCACGCAAATATGGGTACATTTCCTCTCAATTCTACCTTAAGACACCCTGTTCAATTAGTGTGATCAAATATGGATAGTGCGGACATGTAGGAAAAAAAACAATTTCATTAATTATTTTACCAAATAAAATCTTCTTTAGATTTTTAAAAATGGAATTAGGGATAAATGACGAAACAATTCATTTCTTCAATGTGACTCAAACCAGGAAACTTAGTTTTAATTAAATTGATATTAATTTAGGGGCAGTTAAAATAGCATGCCATTGTAAGGAGCTAGTGGATAGGGAGAAAGTCGCGCCTTCCTTTGGACAACCAATCCAGGCATTCAAATGGACCTAGAGATGAAATTTAACCTGATATTCGCACCAAGGTGCTTGGATTGTTATTGCATTAAATTGTAACATTCATTCAGTAGCTGGATTAATAGAATTATTATAAGGTAATCCAAATTTAGGCATCACGTGTGGTAACATTTTTTTTGTCTCTTTTAATGTTGAGGCTCCCCTCTCTAATTCAAATTATTAGTTTTTTTTAAAATAATAATACAATACATCAAAGTGGAAGTCATTTTATTGTTCACGTTTCATACTTATTGTCGTTTATAACATTAAATATAGAGGCATATTTTATTACTTAAGGTACAATCTAATTTTGATAGAAAGGGAACTTTTTTGGCAGTTATAAAAGTTAATAAACCAATTTTAATTTATTTGCATGCAAAGTTTTGTGATCTGCAGCTGTCACTTTTAGTAAATATTATCAATTTCTAAAAATTAACAAAAAATATTACAGCTAAAATGTTGTCAATGTTTTGTTTTTTTTTACGCATCTTCCTACCAAAATCCTACGCTTTAAATATTGTTTATGATAAATGGCAACACATTAGGTTGTATACTCCAATTTTTTTATGGAAATATCTTTACAACTAGAAAAATATACTAGATTTACTTTCTGTATAATACATCTAATGATGTGATTTGTATCTGCCACTATTGATATATGTTATCACTTATCAATATTGACCTTAAAACTATGTTTTTATTTTCTGAAAGGTGCTCTAAGATATCCGTTTAAAAGAAAATCAAGTGAGTGCATGTATTTCACTGTTCTGAGTGTGTACACTATGTTTGAATAGTTTTGATTCTACCAGTTTACTAATAAACTTCTCTTATCTTTTCAGGCCAAGCTATTGGAATCTTCTCATGCTTGGCTCGGTGCCTCCACATCGTCCATCGCCGGTAAGTGAATGCTGGTGCAAATATCTACGCAATCAAACTCCTTTACATTTTACATAGTATTAAAAAAAACGTTGTTTTGTCAAACTATCTTGTGTAGTTGATGTTGTGTTGCATTATAATTAACCTTTAATGCCTTTACTTTTACTATAATAAAAATTGTTTTTTGTAATATTATCAATTTACTAACCATAAAATTTAAATCCCTTTGTTTGTTACTGTCCTTAACATAATTTTGACTAAGTCCTTGTATGAGGCATTATGAAACTAGGTCTAGACATTGACCAGAAGGGCTCCCATTTCCTCAATTCGTGCCTTGATTTTGGTAGGAGGTCTTTTCTTAAAGGCCTTTTATCCTACCAAAATACTAGTATACAATAGGATTCTGGTACAAAATACCAAAACGGGCCTGCTACTGAAATAAGGGTATATAAATATATACATTGATTTGATATTATTGGTCATTTTTTAATGGAAATTATTTTGTCCGCTTGCTTTTCAACTACAATCTTTTTTTAGGGTTGAATGTAAATTCCACATATGAAGTAAGCTACCAAAAAGTAGTGCTCTATTTTGTCAACACATCCTTGGTTTACTCTTACTATATAATATATGACAAATTGACAGTAAAAGGTCTAACATTATCAAACGATTTTAATTACTTAAATAAATGTGATTCTTATATCTTTTCATTGAAAAGTAACAAATAGCAAATAGCTTATCCATTGTTGGTTTTTGGGAAACTTTACTAAATTAATAGCTTTTTTACTTTTTTTGGATTGTGTTGTCTACATTATTTGTAAACCTTTATAGACTATACTAAACTATAATCTCTTTTTTTCTGTAGTGGTCTTATTGTATATTAATTTGATAGTAATTGTTATGAAAGGAAACCAGTATTTTTATTTTTACAACAAATATTGAAACTATCAAAATTCCAGTAAATAAGGGCACCTGTAATATATATAAAAAAAAGTACATGTTTTCGAACTTTGGTGTTCAGGCATTCACCCTACCATTTAATAAAAAATAATGTGGTTTTATATAACACAAAATTGCCCGCTAATACAACACTTAATAAATATCACATTTATATTTGGGGAAAATATCAGCTTGTAAATTCTTTTGAAGAATTTATTACCTAAATAAATATTTAAGAGATGATCATCTGACTCTTCGGGGAATGTGTAAAATAAATTGAGTCTAAAAGATATGAAGAATAAGACAAAGAACTGGATACTGAGATGATTATCATCCCTGAAATGGTACAGTCTAATAGAGAAGAAACATTATCAATGCAGCCGAAGAAACAAGAAACTCTCTGCCCATGTTAGATGTTGACGAAGTATGTTTCTGGCAGGCTTTCCATGGATGCGCTTGCATGTGATCTCTTAGCTTGGATGTGAACTCGATATTTTATGCATGTTTGTTGAAATTTACCTGGTGAAACTAACTTTTTTTTTAGCGGTATCGATTTTCAAAAGTTTAAAGTGTGTTAATGGGGGATGGAAAGGGATGCTATTTAAAGGTAAAAACTTTCTGGGCCAAAATAAATATAATATTACATCAGCAGATACATTTAGTTAAATATCTGCTTATTCATTTTCAGAGTTTTTTAATATCTGGGATTAGCATTGGAAAATTTGAACAGGACTTGTGGCACAGTATACATGACAAACTATTCAAGATTATTATCTATAAAAAATGAAACTAAAAATATATACTGAAGCATAATTTGATTGATCATAGGCAAAAATATCTTTTGTTATAAAAACTTTAAATATTTATATATACATATATATTTTTTATTTTTTTAGGGTGTGTGCATTTATGCTCTATAACAGGTCACCACTGAAATCGATATATTCTATTTTCAAATTTATTCTACAAAATTAAAACCATTTAAGGTGAGATGAAAAGGAACGTGAGTTAAGGTCCATATTTCTTAAACTTTTTATAACAAAAAATATTTTTGGCCAAAATCAATCAAATGTTGCTTCAGTGTATATGATTAGTTTAATTTTATATATATCTTAGTTTTTATAAAAGTTTGACGCTTTTAACTTGGTTTACTTATTTTTCCAAACATTCGTCTTTGTTGGGGATTTGATGCACTCTTCCTACCCCTACCAGACCCTTCTTGACCTTAATCCATTCTTTCAATTACAATCCCTAGATCCCATGGTTCAAAGTGTACAAGTTGCTACTCTGCTAGCACCCAAGAGTCAATACATAATTTACTCTTCTTTCATCCATTAAATAAAAGTGTAACTATTCTTATCAACTAACAGTATAAACAAATTTTACTAGACATTGAAAACATTATGTTTCATAATGTTGAAATCTGTGTCATCAAATCTATGCTTTCCATCGCTTACAAAATATAGTTATTACATATTAGTAATTGCCATCCCAATTAGATATTTTCATGGATTTTTGTAAAATATTACCCAGTTAGTCTGTTAAACTCATGAGCTGCCTAATCCAAGGGTAGGTATTGGGAGAGTATTTTAGAGTAACTGCACCAATATTAGTATATAGGTTGGAAAAACAACTTTTAAATAACATACGGGCAGGCAACCATTCCCAATTACCAAATTCAAATACATTGCAAGTCTTAACACAGCCATAATTAACTCAAGTAATTTAAGTAACTTATAACCTTTTTAAAACCTTAAAAGATTTATTCAATAAAAATTTATACTTCCTTTCCATTAAATCATCTCACAAAGCCTCTAACCGCCAATAGTAACCATTACCTTATTTCAAAGCCCATTTGGTTTCTGTACGACAGTTTCAAAGTTTATCTCCTCGTACTTACACTTCTATGAACCAAGGACCACACTTGTAACCGCATGCATGGAAAGCCCCCACAAACGCAGAGAAGAAAAAAATTAATTGGATCCAGAACACAAAATGTTGGCTGCCGTTAAGTATATAAAGTAACGCTCACCATCAGCCAAGATGCGCAACATTCCTTCTGGCGATCCATCAAAGCTTTGGCCATCATCCCAAGTTGTGCTTCTTTGTGCATTCACCGACTTCTTCACATCGCCCATGAAAACAGAAGAATGTTTTTCCCTTTGGCTTTGGTTTTTTGTTTTCTTTTGTATGGATTTTTTTTTAGATTATTTTTTAAATTCATTTATTTAATTGTGTGTCCTGGTTTTTGTTTATTAATTGAAAAAGCTTATTTTTCCTCAGTTTTTTTACTTTGGTGTTTTAGAGCAGTAGTTTTAGTGTTTGTTTTGTTTTATATTTCTATAGGACACCCCGCACTCCTGAAACTGAAAGCCCCCACATGGACACAGTCTCAACTGCAGGAAGCCATTCAAGCAGTGGTCACGCAGAAGATGCGATTCACCCAGGCATCGACCCGTTATGGCATTCCTAAGGGCACCCTCTATGATAACATTCTCGGCAAAACTAAGCGTATGGTGGTGTTGGAGGAGGCAGGCCTGACACCTAACGAGGAAAATGCCGTCTTAGATTTTTGCTGTCAAATCTCGTTACAGCCGTACAACCGCAGGACAAAAAAGTCTCTCGGTGCGGTGCTAGGATTTGTCGAGAGACTGAGGAGGGTTCGAGACCCGCAGTTTCAGTTCACCGGTCTGGCCGGCTTTCGCTGGTGGTGGGCGTTCTGTAAGAAGCACAGCATCGTTTCGCTGTTCTTTGAGAGGAATGACGAGCCTATGATTAAAATTGAGAACTCGTCATATTCTAAAGCTCAGTAGAGAAACCATCCCCGGTTGCATGCTATGTGTTGAGTAGCTTTGCTTCAGTTAATGTTTCCTAATACCTATGCAATGTAGAATTTTTTTGTATTATTATTTTTATTATTTGTTTTACCTTTCCTCCATTGGTATAATATAGATTTGGCTTGTTTGTGTGTGAATGTTTTTGTTTTTACTCTTCGTTATTTTATGATATACCTCAACTAATACATGTGTGCATGTAGAAATACATACAAAAATATTTGTGTGTTAAGAATATGTGCATTTTTTTTAATGATATTCTTGAAAACATATTTAAATAAACTGTTAAGCATATGTTACAGGTGTTTTCAAATGTGTTTTTTGAGTGTTAGGTTTTAAAGATTTTTAAAGTTAAGCCTTGTGAGCTTTTTGAACTGTGTCCATTTATAACCGGATGACTTGGACTGAAATTGTGTGCCTTAATGGATTATTGAGTTTCCAGAGATTTTATGCAAGTTTAGTGTCTATAATGAGATATGTGAATATTAATTAAGGTGACTGATTATTGCCTCAGAACTAAAACAAGTTGCTCAACACATTAGGTTAATTAGAAACTAATAATATTTTCATTTAGGCAACACTCTAGAAATATTCAGAGCATTTTTACAGTGGGGAATTAATCAAAATATCTGTAATGATATTGACTAAAGTATGGTATGTAATTAACCAGAGTAAATTGGTAATTATCGTGGCAGTTTGTAATTTGTATTTATAAAAATGTTATAACCAATATGCCTCTATATACATTTTTCATTATTAGTTTAAATTTGGTCACAATTACAAACAAAATTTTTAAAGGAATAATCTTTTTGGCAATATACTTTTCTCATAGCTGTTGTATATTTTGGTTTTCTTCAGCTGCATTGTGTCACATTCTTGGCTATCGTTTAATTGAGCTGTTAGTTAACCAAGAATAACACTTGTGACAAACACAGACATTTTCACTATAAAAAGTGCGCAATCAATTGTTTTATAAATAAATATCCAATATCAGATTAAGGAATTGCATAATATTATCATAGTTTTTAAATGAAAATATTTTTACAGTATTATCTACATATGTATTTTACTAATATATCTATATACCTCCACAAAATGTATTGGTAAAATGTTAGAGAAATGTATGCACAGGTCTTGCATAGCTCATGTGTGCAAATATTGCTATGGGAGCGAGGACTTTAATAACATACTTCATATGCTAATCAGTTGGCTGGTCACCTAACTACCACCGGGACTGGATTTAGTGAATATCGGCTCTATGAGTTTTTTTCTTTATTTATTTGAGGAATTTAACACACACTTTCTAAACCAACTGATTATATCAGCACACGACTTATAAACTTAATTAAATCTAGAACAGATATAACATCCATTCCCCAGTCATTATTAAGTTATCACTGCAAAAGTGAAAAATCACATTTCAGTAGTGATAGATTGTTGGGCCATACCAGTAATCAAACCCGAGACATATATATACACACACTACTGACTTATTTAATGTGTCAGATTATATTAAATCAATCTTAAATTAATAGCAACATTCTAAATTGTGAACACTTGTTTTGGCACATTTTCTCTTGACTTGGGGCATGTAGTAGTTTCATGTTAATTAGGGGGCACATTCGTGCAGTCACATTCATTAGAATATTTAGTAAAACTGACAGCATCGTTGGTTGCATGGTCCAATTCGTCACTCTCCCATTGAACCAGATTTCTGGTGGGAGGGAGATCGAGGTTTGAATCTTGATCGGGAGTACCAAAGCTGTTTTTTCAAAACACATGCATGTACACTTCCTCTAAACTTCCACCTTATTCATCTCTAATCCATTAGCATAAGTAAAGTTTACTTATAACCTGACAGGGTATTTTTTTTATCACCCCGTCTTACTATCTGTTCAGTCTGTACGCATATATAATAATTACTCTCATTGGGTTGGGATGAGGAAGGAAGCATTTTAGAGGTAATCTACCCGCATTCGCATGAAAGGAGAGTGGAAAATGATGTAGGAAATCCACCCTCAATAGACCTGACCAGACCGGACTCGAACCTTGACCTTCCCACCAATAGCAGGCCAGTCTAACATGGGAATGACACCTTAGGCCATTCAGCCACCGAAGCGGATTTGGGAAGCGTATTAAGACGTGGGGGCTAGGGGAGATTTAGTAAAAGTACAGTAGTGTTGATAGATTGATGATCCATATAATCCAAGGTACAGTACACATCTTTTCACAAAGCACCGAGTTGAGTAATAATAATAATTACTTAGAAGTAAATGATCCGTCTGGCTGGTTTCTTTGAAGATTGTGAGTAAATGAAATGTCCCTCGTTAAGAATACCAATCTCCTGCTGGGTAAGTCATGTGATGAGGTTGCCATCTTTCAGTATCATGACCTGTTGGTAATTTTTAAACGAGGTTATTTGCTTGTTCTTTCTTAAAAAGAACTCCAGACTAACCCCCCCCAAAAAAAATGGGTGAAACATTTTTTAAGGTGGAACAAGCATATAACCTAATCCATGGAGTGAAGAAGAAGGAAATTATATGGAAAACTTAAAATTCCTTTCAAGACAATTTCTGGATATGAAGTTTTTGTTGAAATGAAAATTCAAGAATGAAATACCTAAATATATTTAATTACTTTTATTTCATGTAGTTCAAGTTTTCAGTAGTTCAGGGTGGTCCTAGTCTCGTTAAATTCTGATAAATTAGACTCTACCATATAGTATATTTGAAAGTCAAATTTAATATATTAATTCCTAGACGATTCTCTTGTCTTCCTGTACTATCCTTTATAGCCATTGTGAGTAGAGTTGTGGAGTTGGTACGTCAAACTTTCAACTCCAAATACTCTATTTTCTTACTGCCCAACTCGGACTCCTTCAGAAATGTCTAAAGTGTATTAATTATTAACTAATACAAAATATACCATAGTAAAATTCTCCAATACAGATTACTCCTGTGTGAAGCTTCTTTGGTATTGGGAATTTATATTTGAATTTACGACTACCATATATGACTATAGGACTATAAGTTTTTATTTTGAATCTGGAGTTGTAGTCGTATGACTCCACAACCCTAGTTGTGTGAAGGAGGGAAGGCCATTTTAAACAAAAGGGATGACAACTTATTGGTGGTTAATGCACAAAGAAAAGAAAAAAAAGCAGTATATGTGAAGTGTTTTATGCATAGAATGCAAGCTGTAAACTTTGTCTACAAAATTAAAAGTGGAAATTTTAAAAAATCTATCAAACATGAGTTGGCTAAAAAACTCCATATCTAGATAAACTGCACTAAAAAAATAGGTTTTTTATGGAGTTTACAAATCAGCTTCAAGATGTTTAATAACGCAAGGATCAGCTATCTGAGGGTGTACTGGTGGCATGCACAACTTTATTAATTTTCTACGGCTTAGGAGGGAAGACTTCATGGCTGTAGTGATAACTCGTAAGAGACTCGTTAAAGTGTGCATTAGGCCTACATGAAATCAAAAGCTGAATCTCAAGATTAATTAACAATGGCCAACAAACTATAAATAGTGTTACCTATCTGATGTCTTGGATGTGAAGTATTAGACAATTTTATTGGATGGCATACCTGCCTGCTGTAGCCACCATTGTGAAAGTTTCTGTATACAGGTTGTTAAAAAAAAGTTCAGTACCTTTGGATATTGTGGCACTTATTAAAATGAGTTAAATAAATCTTAGTAAACCTAGGTCTGCAAACAAAATGATATATATATATATATATATACAGCGTTTGTCGTTCAGTAATAACAAAAATTAGGATAAATAAATGGTACGAAACTCTGCACAGACTTTCTCGCTCTATTGTTGAAAATTGAGATATTTACTCAAAACTCGTAATATATGTGAAGCAAAATAATATACACTAGCAAACCCAAGCATAAATTGCACTATACTTATGTAAAACTTTTTTTTTAGTCCCGGTTTTAAATTTTATAATTTTATTTTTAAAGAATTAATGTCCTCATTTGTATGTTTGGACCGATAAAAAATATCAATGTTGGGTCCATAAGGGTCAACACTTCGTATTAAAATTTCAACTTCTGGTTAAAATTTTTGACATTTTATTAGGTGTTTCAAATCTTGATGCCATCACATTGCTATTAAATTCCTCCAATTACAAAAAAAACCTTGGGGAAACCCTATGAAAACCTTATGAATCAAGTTTTAGCCCAATTGGTAAAATAGTTTAGGCTCTAGTTGGAGTTACAGAGAGACAGACAGAAAGTCTAAAACCACTTTTTGGATTCAGGGGGTCATGAAACGTCAAGATTTATTAAAATCTTGAGTTTGATTTTTTTGACGATCAGAATACTTTATCTACCTGTAAGATAGCGAGAAAGTAAAAATGAAATGTAAATTTGTTTTATAAGGCACACATTTAATATTATCACTTAGAAATGGTGTTCTACATATTGTCCTTTTATTTCCACACAAATTTAACATATTCAAATAATACTGTAGCATTATTTTTTTTTTAAACTGGCTTCATTCGAATAATCTGACAACTGATTTCAACTCACTTTTGTAATTCTGTTAAATAATTTATTGAACACAAATACACTTAACTTTTTAAGATTCCCTATCCATACAAAAACGTCCAAAGGATCAATGTCAGGGGTCCTGGTGGGTGATATTTGGGAGCGGGGGGGCATGTGACTGGATCTCCTCGATCAATCCTTGCCTTTATCTCTTAGTGAGTTGGTTTGAGATCTTAGATTTACCAAGATTTTTTTAATCATTTTAATGAGTTCTACAAGATTCTAAAGTTATGAACTTTCTTTTATATAACAACCTGTATATTCATTATATTCCTCCTAGGTTATGATTGGTGAAACTACGGCATGTGTGCCAAAGTGTCCTGGGAGATTATTTTATTGGCATGTAAGATTCATTATTGCCCCAAGTTGTGTATTTTTCGGTGTTTTTTTTTTTTTTTTTT
>CABFVZ010001637.1:82539-102198 GCA_902151445.1 Timema monikensis | reverse complement strand
TTTTTTTTGGTTTTTTTTTTTTTTTTTTTTACCCGAGTGGCTTTATTGAGCTATGAATGTATATATAGCCTATGATTATCAATACTTCCAAATAATTTTGTGAGTGTAAAATTTGTTAAATTAATTCAGAAGTGTTGCCTAAATAATTTTACTGTAAATGATTTTAACTATTATGTTGGTCCCGTCCATGCGAGTAGAGTAGTAATCGATTTGTGAACATACAAAAAAATATATCTGGTTTTATACTTCTGTAACATTTTTAACAATAGCTTCTTTATGTATATCTATAGGGTAGTTTATTATAAATCATTTTATGAGGAGAGTAAAGTTTTTGAAATGCACCTAGAAGTAATGGGCGCTAGTGTTGTCACCGAGCGAAGGCAAGCTAGGATTGACAAGATTGTACAAGGGGCTAGCACACCGGGCCCACCACAAACCCCCACAAGAAAGAAAACATTAATTATAATTTTCTTTTGTAAATGCCTTTTTGTTTTATGCTTACATTGACATTCCTCCTGCATGAAATAATTATGTAAAAAACATTTTGACAGGTGTGCAGTTTAATTTAAAAATAAAAATCCTGTCAACACTTGAAAGATTGACCAGGAAAGTCCCTGTTGATTATTCCATTGTCAAACAATTGCTTAATCTTTACCGTCCCTCTGACAACCAATGATGTAGTTTACATGGGCTTGTGGATATCTCCACACTGTATGCCGCCGCCCAGAGGCCCCCTCCCCCTATCATTGGATTCCTCCCATTAAATATCAAACTTACCTTTTAAAGCCAACACACAAACATTCAACCAGTACATTATTGTGTGTGTGGGGTCGGTCAAATGGATGGTGAAGGGAAGTGAACAGTTTAGCAGATAGGCCTGTTGATACCGGATTGCCTTGGTAATAACCCACAAAATACTAATCTTTACATACTGAATAGAGGATGTATATAGAAATTATAAAACAGAAGATGTGATTCTCATTTGCATTAAATTTATTTTCTCTTAATATATTAAAATGGTAAATAAATTCAAGATAAAACTTTTTTTTGCATGAATTTTATCACTCGTTGCTTAATTGGTGATAACACAAGATCTAGCAGACATTATACCAGGAAGAATATACACTAATGTTATCATAAATATCAATCAATAATTCATATTTACCGTATTTACTTCAAACATTAAAATCACTAGCGAGATCATATATTTATTACGGAATATATTTATGACACCAGTTTGGAATGTATTGTGTTACACAATAATTGATGCACCTGGAAGGAATATTTTATACTCTTAGAAAATATCTGCCACAATAAAGGATAAATATTTACTAGCCTCTTTTTTTTAAATCACAAATAAACATTAATTATGTTGTCATTAGATTGTATTAGTTATTTAGATATTTTAAATATTCATGAAAATTATTTTTTTCAACAATTGAGGTAAATGTTAATGTTCTATCTTTAATTTTTAATTTTATCTTTAGTATTATAATGTATTAAAAAAATACATTACTATTAGGTAGAAATATTTTGAAAGTAAGTATTTTATTTGAGAAAAACATCCAATTGTGATATCATCATTGGAGTGTATTTTTTCGCTAGTTATAAGGTTAAGGTTAGTGAAAAACATTGTTCCTAAAGCTAGAAAGCTTTGACACTTTTTTTAATTATCATTGCAAGTGTTTAGTGTGAGTGTGTAGTGTTTAGTGTACATTTTGAAAACAATCATTGGACGGGGACACACACAGACACACACACACACACACATAGGTGATTGTTTTGAATAATTAATTTAGCCAATATGTGTTTCTCTCTTGATTCTCTTGTACAATAAATATATATGTCAAGCTACTCGATTATAAATCTTATGTATGAAAGTTGAATAATAATAATTTTACCATCCAACTTAGATCTGAACATTATTGTTCTATTAGTCGTTGTTAAGGCTGGTTGGTCGATTCCTGGTAGAGGTGTGCGATTACACTGGATATCAATTGAGATTTTTAACTAAAATTAGTTAATCACAGTTTTAAACAAGCTAATCTGGCTCTGCACAGCAGTCTATTTTGATAGTTTTTGATGATATTGTGAAAATTGACTTAAACCCTCACTTTACGTAGCAGTGCTCCACCAACTTTAGCAACACTGACTTTCAAACCATGACCAACACTTTTTCTAGCCCTCCATTAACTTTTTAGCCTTGCCTAGACAAGCACAGATTTTCATTGGTTTGCTTTTAATTCAGATAAATCTGCACTTGTTGGGTGTACATACTAAATGGCAATTTTGTCTAGCCTGGTTTGTCTGTGACATGGTCAGGGTTCAAATATCAACTCTATGTACTGAGTGGGGTTTTTTTTCTCCTTAAAATGGTTTCCCATACTCTCTTTTCAAATGTGGATACATTTTTAAAAGTTCTGATTTCCTAATTAATACTTACCCCAATAGTGTAATTAAACATATATCACCCCTCCTCCTTGGACGTGTAAAAAAAAAGGCTGAACATCAAATACTAGCGGGCAATAACATTTTCGAGTCTTTCTTATCAACCGGCCCCACGGTCACCCGCCTAATGTTGGTGCATTTATTTAAATTCATCTAATATATTATGCTATCTTAGGTTAAAGAGTTTAATTGATATCTACTATTTATCACTAAAATCTGTTAATTAAACTATACCTCTACATCCCATCGGAAGTTAAACATGTACCTCCGTTAATCCACTTTCTTTGCTTGTTTCCACTATGATGCAGTTTATAAGATTGGGTCACAGTGTAATTATTTAAGGTAATATATCTACCTTGCTTGGTTCCACAATGGTTCAGCTTATAAAGAAATATGAGGTCAAGGTAAGATTGTCACCTTTCAGGATAAACCTAGTATGTAACCCTCTTTGCAGATATCATCTGTTAGGCCAGTGTATCAAGGCTGTTGCATGCGAGAAAACTGACATATGTTGCAGACTTTTATAAATTTCAAATCATTTATGAAGTGGTTTGATATTTAAAAAATTGTTTTCACCAAAATGTAGGTGAAAGTTCTGATAAGCTAGAAAGATTAGATTTTAAGTTTAAATTGTTTTAATAAATAAGTGTGATAGCTTACATAAAACCTTTTAAAACAACCTCACACTATTTTAAAATGTTCTGTTTTAACCCTATCAAAACATGACTTAGGAAAGCTAGATTTAGGTTTCTAACCTTTTACTTTACTTTCATAAGTACAAATTTTTGCATAAAGCGTCGTTGAATTTTTTTTAAACTTTAAACTCAAAATTTTAGTTTTTTAACTGGTCATAAACCTGCTTATACTTATTTTCGCATACATTTAGTTTAAATCAATATTAAAAACTATCAAACAACTTCTTAAAGAATACAGTATTTCTAAAAAATCAGCAGCATGTCTCAATAATCTCCCATGTAGCATCCATAAGTTGGGGATGTTGAGAACGCAAGAAGAGGTAAGTGTTTTTGCAGTCTTTAAGTCAAAACTTTTTTGGTCAATAGAAATCGAATATTGCTTCAGTACATAAGAGTTTAATTTTCTTCACATGGCTACCTCAACAGTTCTTGAATATTTTTCAAGGGTGTCCTGAAATTTAATGATATATTTTGCTCTTCATTTAAAAAGTTTGTCGTCTAATGCTAATATGCTCATGACAAATATTCACCAGCTGTTTATATCAATCACCATGTGAAGGAAATTAGACCTTATGTTTGAACTAAAGCAATAATAATTTTGCTCTCAAAAAAAGTTTTGCTGTAAAAACCTGCAAACACTTACCTTTTCTCACATTCCCTACACCTCTACCTAAGTTCTATTTTAACAATGGGGTTGAGCATTGCTGCATGTAAAGATACAGGGTTCTATTTAATATCCACATAGTCTTCAAAACTATATAATTTGTATTGTAGAGTATGTTTCGTAGAAATATAATCTTACTCATAATACTATTTGTTTTTGTTTTAAACTCTTGTTAAACATTCTTAATTTCATTAAAGTGATTGAGCTTTGATTAGACTGAAAAGGGGACATAATGATAATAATAACAACAACAATACTTTTAGATAATACATAATTTTAATATACTAATTATTGGATATTATAAATGAAAATTTATCATATTTTAGATATAAAATTGTTCAAGCAATTGCAGTTATGTGTATAATTTAATAGTGTCAGTTGAGATTAAGTACATTTGTAAATTTTACTTGGTATAAATATTTGAGTATGACTAAAAATCACTAAATAATGTTATATATTAGAAGCATACACCCAGCTCTCTATATTTTGTATTGTGTTTGTCTCATTGCGTTAATATTAACAAATACTATGACAATACTTTAATAAACAATGTTTAGTGTTTCAAATATTATGTGAAGACTGTTGCCAATTCTTTTAGTTAAAATAGATAGTAGTTTAGATTTTATTTTAAATATTTAAATTATTTAACCAAGATATTTTCTACTGGAATAATGTTAGTGTACATAATATGGATTGATAGTGACATAAGAATAATGTATGTATAGGACATTTGTATATGCTCTGAATATTTCTGCCTCTTTATATACTCACTAGAAAGGGTTATATAGAGTTTTTATCGCTAGTTTTATCAATGCACTACTTTGTCGCAAAGGTATTTGTGCGAGCTTTGTCAAATATTAAGGCCTGAATTTATCCCAGTGATCTTTCTGGTGAAAAATCTTAATTTTTGAAATGTTTTAAGACCACAAATACCTATATTAAGCTAGGAATTACAAGTTTATATATTTAAAATATCATCACATGAACGATTTTATGCACTATCACTGAGATATATAATATGTTTGCATTTAATTTAAATTAAACAAATTATATGATTAACTACATACGCTTACACATTCTAAAAATTGATTCAGTATTCAAAAATTGAGCTGTTAAGGTGTCTAAAGAATCTTATACAGTGTTAGTTACAGTAGCCCCATGGCTTCTTTGGTGCTGACTGACAGCTGACGTCTTTTAAAAGTTACCAGACCAAATTATGTATCCCTAAGCTGAACCATATGATCTGCAAAAACATGTATTTAGCAGCTGTCACTTTTGACGGTCAGAATTTAGGTATATACCTAAATGTTGACTGTCAGAAGCTAGCTGTGAGCTGTCAGTCAGCACCAAAGAAGCCACAGGGCTACTGTACATATGTCCAATTACAGTTGTGTGTGGTTGGTGGCCTCAGGAGCTGGGCAAGCAGTTTTGGGTGTGGGGTTGGGGAGTAAAAATCTTCCAGGGCTTGGTCTTATATTTAGGGCTTAAATGCTTTATTTAAATAGTGTTAGTAGAATAAAATGTGTTTCACTATCATGTTGAATACATTGAAATATATTTTCACATTCATTACTGTTTACAGCATGTGGCCAGGGCCTGTTTTTTTTTGTTTTTTTAAATCAAGTCATATATTTTCCATTACCAGCTGGCTAGGCCTGTCTTAGCTTTATATGCCTTATCTAACTAAAGATGGACACGCACAACATCCAGTCCCCGGCCGTTAATTTATTACTATGAAAGGGTAAACCCACATTTCACCAATGATAAGTGGAATTGGACCCAGGACCCTTAGCTCAGGAGGCAGACACACTCCCGGCTGAGTTAAGGTGTCTGATTGACTACAATAAATTATTCTTGATTAAAATAATCATGGCACAGAGATTTTAAAAAATCACTTAAGAATAATGTGAATCAAGATCCTTTAGAGCAATCCTGAACACATGACTTACATGAAACTGACACCGCACATGTGCCAACATTGACCTAGAGCATTTGGCCCAAATACTCTGCGGAAGTTCAAATTTGGTTTACTATTCCTCTACAGACACGCCTGCACCTTACCTTCTTCCTCTCTTTTTTTGTCTCTCATGTTATTTGAATGCTTTAGAAGCAAGTTTGAGATGGCTGCTAGTGGTTCCTCGTAGCGGGGACATAACGCACAGTCACACTTGACAAATACCAAGCTCAAACAAAGAGACTGCCAAAATTATCAAATATATTAGGTTTGAGATTTAAAGTATATTTGTAAACATAAAAAATTGTTTTATTTTGCTTAAAGTGAGCAAGCAATGTTTTCAAAGTTTATATAGACCAACCATGCGCCTGTACAGTTATCAAACAGCCTATATCTCACCATATAATTATAAAATTTACATCACTGTCTTCAGTGGCCGCATGATCTAAGGCATCACTCGCACTAGACTAAACCACCGAAGATATAGACTATTAATTATGAGTGTTCCTACCTTTGACGAGACATTATATGTGTATAATCCTTTTAAAGCCACAGACTTAAGGTGGGTACGTAGGGAACTTGATATAAGGCCATTATTTTGCAATTTTTATAGCAAAACTTTTTTTGGCCAAAATAAAATAAAATATTGCTTCAGTACAAACATAGTTTAATTTTCTTCACATGGTGACATCAGCAGTTGTTGAATATTTGTCATCAGCGAAGTGACAATAATTAGATGGCCAACCTTTTTAAATTAAGAGAGAAAGATATCATTAAATTATATGACACCCTCGACAGATAGTCAAGAACTGTTGATGTCACCATGTTAAGAAAATTAAAATCTATGAATGTACTGAAACAATATTTGGTTTATTTTGACCATAAAAAGTTTTAATATAAAAATCACAAAAACACTGGCATTTTCTCTGGCAACCACACCTAACTTTGTAAGGATTATTAGAGGACTTCACAACTTATTCCTAAAATCAAAATCAGTTTTTAGAAAGTGTAAATACATATTATTAATAGCTATATTGAATTTATTTTTAATTTTTAATAATTTTCTCAGTGTCTATCACAGTAATATTGCATTTGTATATAGTTTATCAAGTATTGTGTTGAGTATAATCGCTACAGTTCACATTATCTTAGAGTTAATTTTTTAAATTTGATATTTATTAAAATTTATTGGTGTTTTGAAATTATGTTCTCGCTTGTTATTTTGACTTATTTTGGTGAAGTTAACTATGTTTAATATTAACTAAAATGTATTTTAGCTATGTTCTCCCATGACATGTTTACTAAGGATTTTTTTTTTACAAAATAGTTCTGTATTGTTATAAGTGATTCACTCTCAACAAAAGTAAATTATTAGCTTCGACCTCATTCCAAAGTTAATAATTCAACATTGAATTTTTTTTATTAAAAGTTCTGTTGTGAGATTAATTACAATTCCGTTAATAAAATAATTGATAATAAACATAACCAATTTTGGATATTTTTACTTTTTAAAATCCTTCAAGAGCAGTGTTTCTCAAACTTTTTCCAGTCAGTATCAGACCACTTGATAAGTGTTCGATGCACACGCGGACCACCTAACTTATTATACTACCTACCTGTCACTTGTCAAAACAGAATATTTCTAACTAAAGTGTTTATCAAGTAGTAAACACAGCATATTTATATAACTTTGTTTCATATACACGTTTTACTGTCCTATTTTCATAGGAAAATCCTTATCTGGCAGGTAGAACTGATAGTAAATCTACTTTCAAACGATATGTACTGTCACTTTTGACAAATATAAATTTAAAAATTAATAGCCCTTGTGCACAAGCATGTGCACCTCGAAGACGATAATTTTAAAATTTGGATTAGATTTTTTTAAATTAATTAAAAACTCGTTTGAAATAAATAAATTAAAGATATTTTTTCAATCCATTTCGTGGCTACCCAGGGCATTACCGTTTATTTCTACTAGTTATTAATAAAACAACACTAATAATGTAGTAAATTTTATATGACTATCATCTCTATGAAAAGTTGACATGTCAACTATACTTTGTTCCACAAGATCAAACACAGCTAGCCTGTCAACATTGCACACTTTTTACTTTCTAACAAACAGAAAATATATTGTAACTGAAAATTTTCAACCTTGAGAGTATGATGAATCTTTACGTTTTATGTGCCCCATAGCCCAAAAAAAAAACATTATTTCTGTCTTTGGGGTGTTGTTTTGATTTGGATTTAAGCCCTTAAATAAAGAATAGTTTAATGTTAGGTAATTTTCACAAATTGACATAGCGGTTTTGTTTAAAATGGTTATCGGGCAAGTATTTACATGTTAGCACAGTAAAGATAATTTTATATTATAGTACTTATTTTTGAAAACTTAGTCACAAACTCTTATAGCATATTTGAGATAGAAAATACAATTGTGCCATATCATTTCATTTTCCTGTGGTCTCATGTACAGACCACCCATCACACCACTATGAACCACCAGGGGTCTGCTGACAACAGTTTAAGAATCACTGTTCTAGAGTAGTTGATAAATATATTTTAAGTAAATCCAGTCCACTTACTTAGTTCTACGGCTCTGAACAGAAGAAAGAATGATTTAATTATCAAATCAAAAACAGGTAAGGTATCTCAAAATGAGTGTTGGATCCAATAGTATACGAGTCTCACTTTTACTAACAAACTTTGGTTGAAAAATTAATCAAATCCATACATTTTATACCAACAGTGATATGATCATCGATAAGAAACATAAATGTCGAGTCACTTAAACTGTTACATAAATTCATAATTATAAATTTAAAATAAATCATTAAATCAAATTGGTAGCTACTAGCATTTTCCCAGAAATATCAATACATTGGGCAAGATGATAAATCATCTGCACAAAATCATAATTAAAATTTGAAAAATTATTATAAGAGAATTTTTGTCAAAAAAAACTGAAAGAGGGTATTTTTAGTTCATAAGGGTCCCAGAAAAACTATCAATATTAAAATGAAAATATTGTGTTTATCTTGTTAGTTTGCTGGAACTGATTTAAAATGCCAGCCAGACTTTTTTTTTATGTGTGTTCATATAAACCTAACATCACTCTCTTTTTCTCAGCTACATTTTACTTAGTTCTTAAGCTCATTTCAGTAAATAAATTTCAAGGAAAATGGTTTAAAATAAAAATATATAATTTAAACGTACATAACATCTTTTTGCTATACAACTATTTAACTATAAACACATAATTGGCAAATTTTGTCCTTAAGGGTCAGCAACATTAGACTCGTAACATCTGACGGGTAGAAAAGTTACTAAACTTACTTTTCACTTATTTATGTCAAGTCATGTGGTCTTCAGATGTCACTCTTGATATAGTTATATTATCATTATCTATGAATTAACAATAATATAATAAATTTCTATATTTATTTGTGGTCAACATCGATGTTTGTATTTTCTAAAAGGCCTTTCCTATTATTATTATTATTATTATTATTATTATAACCGCGTCTTACGACCTGTTCAGGTTGTACGCACTTACGCTAATGTGTAATGTTAAGGTGATTGTGAGATGAAATGGTGGACCTACAGTTTAACATGGGATCCGAACCACGGTGGAGGCCTGCTATTTCCCACATTCAAAAGTTGTGATTAATACACGTCCTGTCAGAGGTGAAGGAAGGGTTTGGCAATCAGATAAATCTGTGTTGGCCTTTCCTATTAAAATTGGATTGTATCTTAGTGAGAGAAAACTCAAAGAAAACAATGCTAGTTCTTCTTTAAATTTCCAGATTTAGCTACAGTTAAATAAAATACTATTTGATGTTTATATACATAATATTGTGCCATTTTTAACTAAGAGTGTAGAAGTTAGCTTTGAAATGTTTTTAATATTATAATCTTTTGTTGGGCAGCTTATTTAATATTTTCATCCTAATAAACTGGTAGAAAAATTCCTCAGGAATGTTTATTTGAAAACGTACATTTGTCAATCTTTAGAGACAAAACAAATATCAAAAATAATTTTCTTGAACACCCTTAAACCTCTAATTGTAGACATTTAAACTATTTCTTCAAATAATTGTTTGAAGAAATGGTTACTTTATCAATAGCCATATATATATATATATAAGTTGTTCAACATGTTTTCAAGTAGTAATTTTTACAACTTTTGAATGCGAGTTCATCGATTTGACTCTACCACAAACACACACATATAAATTACCATCCATACAAAATAAACGATATCAAGATTGAAGGTATGAACATGCTATCTATTAAAAATATGAAGTTAGATAAATCTTTGGGTTATGGATCCACTAGTAAGGATTTATTTCCTATCTTAAAAACAGAAGTTAAAACATTTTTGTTTGCAGATTACATGAACGCCCTTATGTCAGATAAATGTATTTATTGTTCATGCATTTCATTTGGCTAAAGTACCCTTTATCTGAAGTAATTGTCAGGGTGGCCACCCAAACTATATCATAAAATTATATCGTGAAATTCTGTTTTCCTGGTATAATAATCATTTTTCCCGATTTCCTTGAGGTTTTTTGTCCAATTGTGAGAATTTGTACCAATGAGTATTATCTTCCCAATGCCTAGTTTAGTATATTATTGTAGTCCTACACATTTAATACCCTACTACCTAAATTATGTTTTAACCTTAAAGATGAGTCTCTGTTAAAAACAAATTTACTAAATCTCCAGCTAGGAGACTGACATGAGCCACTGGGCATAGGGAGAATTTAATTTGTTGAGGATTTCAAAATCGTTAATTTATGACATGATGTTAAGACTTACTATTAAACTTTAAGCAATAAGAACATCGTTATTTTATATCGTAGTGTTGGAACTTTATATGTTTAAGAGGGGAGGGGGAAACAATTAATGAAAAAGTGCTTTAAGGACTCCTCCCAGTTAATGTTAGAAAATTGGATACTCTTAGAAACTATTTATAGTGGTCCTTGTATGTAGTTTTTTTTAAAAATAAATCATACTCATTTAAAGTCTATTTAAAATGGTGTACCCTCCACTCCCCTCTTGCCGAATTTTTTTTAAATGGTCCTTCCCTGGCAATTTTTTTAAAAGTGAATGCCTCTATAAGTTATTTGAAGTCTAATAAGAGGCTCTCTTTATGTTTATTATTAAACATTCTTGGAGGAGGAGGTTTAACTCCATAATTTACCCCTCTCCCTATGCCCATGATGAGTCACCAAAGGACCCTTCCCTTCTTACTAAATAAAATTCACTCTACAATATGGAATTATTCCACTTATGTGCTCAGCCATGAGTAAATGTTATTTCACACTGGCATCCACGGTGTCCGTGGAATCCGTGGTTGGATGTTTTGTGGAAATCGCTTTCCAGCTTATCAAATGGGAAAATTCATACTGACGTCCACGGTGTCTGCGGTACGGATTTTTTCAGATCACTCTCCGAGCTATCTGCAGGGCGTCCGCGTGGACGTTTTGGACTGAACATGTGCAGTGGTGTTTTTAAGAGCACGTGATCCACTACACTACAGTATAGCAACTCAAGTTTTTAGGTATCAAAAATGTCCACGGACGTTGGTTGCAGTGTGAATTGGCACGTCCATGGACATTTATTTCGTCCACGGTTACCTTGGATGCTGGTGTGAAATGGCCTTAAAGAGTAGACAAGTTTAACAGTCATATATTATAGATGTGTTACATCCAGTGGCGGTGGGACTTTATTCATTTAGGGAAGGAATTAGGGAAAAAGCTTTTTTTAAAACTGTCCTCCAAGTAAATGTCTAAAAAAGGATTCCTATAGAAGCTAATTTCCTTATAATTATAATGCCCCTGAAACCAATTAGAGCAGTTTACACCTGCAAATGTTTTAAAAATTAAATGCCTCTGAAAGCTATTTGGATTGTCCCCTCAACAAATTTTTCAAAATTGTATACCTCTTTAAGTTATTAGTGGTTTTGGCCTGAAATATTTTTCAAAATTCAATATCTCTGAAAGCCATTTGAGTCTTAGGCAAGGCTTTTGGTCAGTTTCCTATTCAAAAATATTGTTGGTGGGTGTGGGGGAGGAGTGAAATAACTCTAGAGCTGAGGAGAGGGGAAGCGCAAATTATTTCCAGTGGGCAAGGGGCAATCCCCCCAGCTCCACCAACACCACTAGCAACACAAAACTTTATTTATTTATTTAATTTTCATCTATCGTGACATTTAGAGACTAGTTCGAGACTTAAATCCATTTACATATTTTTGTCTACATAATCTATTTTACAATATCCAATTTTTAAACAATAATTAAATTATGTAACTTGCATCTAATCTAACAGTTCTTATAATCCTACTATATAGTTTTTGTCCTACTAGATGGTCTTCCCCAGGTATTTTACGCCCCTAGTACTCTCCACCACTGACTGTCCCGCCGACCTCTGGATCTAATAGTCCCCAGAGTTGGTGAAAGCACCAGTGGTGGCCTGGGGAGGTGCCCTATCAGAGATTTTGCTCCGCCTACTTCCAACCTAAACCACCACCTGTATGGACCTAAAACTAACATCCTAAATATACAGAAAATAAAGACTAAAACACTAACATAATCTAATTTACACGTTCTTTCCTCTCGGTGGCTGCGGTAAACTGACGTTTACAGATCACACAACTTGACATTTAAATATATTGATACCTGCCTCGGTGGCTGCATGGTCTAAGGTGTCACACTCGTGTTAGACTAGACTGCAGATGACAGGGAGATCAGGGTTTGAACCTCGGTCGGGTTTCCTGAGAGTGGTTTTACCAAAATTGTTTTTCATTCGCTTTCCACACAAATGCGGGCACACTAAAGCCTGGACAGGTAGTAAGGCATGATGCTTATATGTATAGTTTTAGTAGGTGTTTTAGCTGTCAAAAAATTGTCTTTCAATCTGAATGATAGTACGTTTGCATGCTGGTCACCATATTATGAACTAGACCAGCTATTATGACAGCCGTGTCAATGTCAAAAGTGTTAAGTAGAGTGATTTTGTATGAAAATTTAATACCAATTCGAGTTAAGGAAAATTCATGCAGCTTAGTTTGAACACATCTTTGGCTCTTAAAATTTTTAAATTCCACCCAACAGACTGCAAAATTTAATCACATCTTCTGTTGCTTCCCTCCTCTTCTCCCCACCCTGACGCTCAATAGTCAAGCGTAATTCTCGGTTTTCCTGGTTTTATCGATGAGTGGCTACCCTGACTTAGATAAAACATTCTTTAAAGGCAGATTTTTAATGGAGACCCACAACTCTTGACAGTAACACATATTATTTTATTTAAATTGAAAATATTTAAAATTAAATTGTTGGTTAGTGCTATTGTTTGTCATGTCTGTTACATCATGTTCATAAACAACAAAGAGATCACTTTTTTTTTTAGTAAATCAGTTATATTAATACATTTTGGTCTTTTTAAAAAAAAAATGTTGACAAGGTCCTCATATTGTATTCAAGATATATATTTTCATGAGGATTTGAGTGTCCCAACAATAATTTAAATAAACGTTTTTGCTGTTTAATTGTCCAAAATTGTTCCAGTGGATATGTTTAGTTTAGATTTCTACATACAAAAATTCCAACAGTTATTTTATTCGTCATGAACATTGCTGAATTTGAACAGGATATTATATATGCATTTATGAAGTCTGTTCAAATACTTCCAGGGATGGGTACGATACATGCTTTTATAAAATAATAAAACTAGCACTATCCTAACTATTTTTTGGTAATAATTTTATTGTAATAACAATCATACAGGTGGAATCTCATTCCATTTTCCAGAGGTATCACCCTAATAATACATAATACATCAAAGCACACATCTTTAGGACCAACATTTTAGTGTGTACATCATATGTTACACATAGTTCTGGTCCATTTATTTCTTCTTTATTCTTGACACACATGTTAATACACATGTTTTTTTACAGTGACTTCAACAAACATTTCTAATTCTTATTGTATTTTACTTTGTCTAGTATAATTAATTGAGTGTTAGATGTTTTTAAATATGATATTAAACTAGCTTATAAACCTTTGTTGTCAGTTTAGTAAAATTATCCAGCAACTTTGGACTATCTAAACCAATGTTTTTCAACAAATGTGCCGCAGCACACTGGGGTGTGCCACAAAGCGTCAGCAGGTGTGTCATGCTCTAATTTGGGGGAAGATAAAAAATAAGCTAGAAAAAATTATAGTAATAAAAATCTTTTTAAACACCTAATCAACATAATTTTTTTTAAATAAAACAATCAATTAGAATTTTAGCTGTTATATTTATAACTTTTTACCATTTCTCAGAATTATTTCTTTTATCTGCGTGTCTTATTACATGTTAAGGTTAAACGCATATAGATTTGTTTTGCATGTTTCATGCTACCTTCCAGAAGGTTTTCAGTTACAATAAACCTATTTTCAATGATTAGAAGCTAACAGGTGGTTTTCTTTTTAAGATAAAACCATCACCTCTCTATCCAGCGGCGACAGTGTGAACATAATTCCTATTTTTTTGTGTATCTTTCAACTTGTATAGTAATTACTCCCTTGTTCAATCTGCTTGAATAATTTAATTAAATACACGTATTCAATTTGTCTCGTGTATTAAAAAACTTAAGTTAAGAAATAAAAAACTATGTAAAATTATTTTTAAGGCACTATTTTACAAGTTTATAAATATATGTATACTTATCTTTATTAGAGTGAGTAGTGTTGAGAAAGCATTACCTAAATAAAGGGAATGTTTTTTGTATTAGGTGGTAGAAAAATAAATAATACTAACCGGGGCCCCATGTTTCTTCTAGCAGACAGCTACCAGTACCAACTGCAGTCCATGTGGCAGAAGTGCTGGAACACCAACCAAAGCCTGGTTCACAACCTGCGGTTTAGGGAGCGGGGTCCCCTCAAATCTTGGCGGCCGGAAACCATGGCGGAGGCCATATTCTCAGTGCTGAAGGAAGGTCTCTCGCTGTCTCAAGCTGCTCGCAAGTACGACATCCCCTACCCCACCTTCGTGCTGTATGCTAACAGGGTGCACAACATGCTGGGGCCGTCCGCTGACGGTGGCGCAGGTACTTGACTTATTTGCTTACACACGCCAATTCGTAAATGTTTACACTTTTATGTTTGGGGGGGCTGATAACTCAAAAGAACAATCGTCAAAATGTCACTTCATTCCACTATGACTGTGTTTACTACACTCAGGCCATCAAATTGTTTTTCAAACATGGGGAGGGGGGGGAGGTTTTTTGTACGATTTTGTATGGGTGTGCAAATCTTTAAAAAATAAGACTTGTCTTCGCAAAAATATCAGCTCTAACTTGGCTTTGAAAACAATTTGTGCTTTGGCGGTCATGGAACTTGGTCAGTAACAATATTAACGACCTTAATACTCATTTATGTTCATTAATCTACATAATGAGCTCTTGTGTAAACTATGAATTAAAATTCATGTGAAATGTGAAATAATCTTAAGTAATCGAATTGCATGTTGATTTAAATCCACTTTGGATGATTCAACAGATGTGACTGTTGATGAAGACAAGATCAGGTTTGGTTTCCCTTTTGGGTGTATCTAGAGTAGTTTTTCAATCTCCCTCCACACAAACATGAGTACACTTCTTCTTAATTCGATCTTACTCCTCCCTAAACACACTAGAGTAACTAAAACATATGCATATAACTTGAATGGGTAGTAAGATGCGGTGCAATTGTGCAATAAACGATTTTCTCAATGAGTTTATTGTCGAAAGTTATACGAATAAGCACAATATATAAATATATATTTTTCCCCAGCATAAAACAATTCCCAAAAGAATATTCACACTTTGACTTTTCTATAAGAATATTTCATATATTTAATTCTGATTTGCTTTGAATTGAAAAGGTGGACCTCACAAACGCCTACTTTTTTTTCTATGCCAGAATTATTATTTTTTTTTTTTTTTTTACATATTATACTTATAACAAGAATTTGCAATAAAAGACAAAACCGGTTTCTTCCTTCTACATCCCCCCCCTCCCCCATTTCTCCCTCTCCTCAAACAGTTGGAGGGTAGGGAAAGGTGATTTAATAGACTTGGCTTTATTAAATATACATTTTTTATTTGTTGTCTCAGTATCCAGACCTTAATTATCTTGTTTGAAAAAAATTTAAATGCTATTTTAAATTTTTTTAATTTGCTTTCTAGAATTATCAATATCCCAGTTATGTCAATTTTTTTTTAAGACTGTATGGCCCGAATGCAACAAGGTTAAGCAAAACAGAAGGTGTAGGTAAGTAGAAGGTGGGCTGAGTTGCAGTAAAGTAACTCGTCTTCTACTCAGTTCCATCTTTTGTTTCGATCAGCTTCATTCTTTCACTTGGGCCTATATAATTAATTATAAGTCTTGAGTTGGAGAGTTTCAAAGTTTTGTTTGTTTGTAAATTAAAATAAATATATTTCAAGAATTCAACTTGAGTGCACTAAAGTTGGACATGTTTACTAGTAAATAGTTATATTGTAATATTATTTATAGATGGTCCCAACATGTTTTTGGTTTTATAATTATGTCTTTGGCTATGGTCAATAGTATCCGACCGAAGGCCTTTTTTCCTTGGCCAAAGCCGAAGCCAAACTTTGTTTTATTTTTCACTTTTGGCCGAAGCCGAAGAAATCGCATAAATTGTGAAAAATCCCTATTTTTAAGTTTAATGTAATTTCTGTTGCAGTTCAAATTTAAGTTAATGTTTATTTAAATAACAGGTCACATTTTTTACTGTTGATAAAATAAAGTAGAATACATTTTCAAAATAGTAATACAAAATAAAAGTATGACAAAAATATCGATCACTTTTTCTTCTTCTTAATAGTTGGCTTTGAAAAAGTGACTAAAATATTTTATATTGCCATCCAGTCCCATACAAATATTAATCAGTTATCTCTTATGTATATAATAATTAATTACATTAACCATGGTTTGAGGGGAAAGTTCTTAATGAATCTGATAGAAACACTAGACTACAGTAAACACGAACCATGTGTCACTACTACTGACTAGTCTACCGACCGGGCGTCTAAAGCCAACATGCAGTGACTGGTCATTTGTCAGTTGTCATGTGACCTCTCCCGCGCCATACCCACGAGTGTACGTTAGGTAAAGTAAGTTAAATGAACCTTTGGTCTAATTTTGGCCGAAGCCGATTATTTTGCCCAAGGTGCAATATATTGCCGAAGGTGGTCGAAGCTGAATGTTTGGTCAGACACTAATGGTCAGGATAATTTAGGCACTTTTTCTTCAAACAGTAAGACTTCGTCTGAATCTCGGTGGCCTTGAAACGTCCATGTAATGCAAAAGCAGGCTAAATATGTTCCAATTGCTCACTATAAATGCATTCTCAGGCTCTAATACCTCTAATTATGTGTTAAGCATGTTTAAAGCACATATTATAAAATAAGTAATCACAAATATACTTTTATTTAACAAAAGGTTTTTTTTTCAATTACATTAAATATCGCCAATAATTCACACCTGGATGCAGGAATTGATCTTGTGATCTTTGGCTTAATGTGCCAATGCTCTACCACTGAGATTTTAAAACAGAGTCAATGTTGGACGTGTGATGTGAAATAATCGGGTCATAGAGCTATAATTTAATCACAGCCACAGGTGAATCTAGAGTCGACTCGTTTTTGCCGTTCTTACACAATTAACTTGTACAAGGTTGTTGATATACTTGAAGGTATAAAATAAGTTTTTGTTTTGTTTTTTTACAAATAGAATAGAAATTTTTGCTTGGCGACTCTTCAAGCCTATCAAGATGTTTCTAAGGGGCCATCCATAAACCATGTAGTGCTCTTGAGAGGGGGACAGGGGTGAGCTTTGATGTATCTATAGTGCACCATGGCATATGGAGGAGTACATCACATTGTATCATAACACGGATATTAAACTTAAATTCTAATGTCGAAAACAATAATATTACTATTCCTGCTTTAAAATAATTTATATTTAGGATTTAAAATAAATTTTGAGTCCCTTTTTTAGTGTCACAAAATTTTCCGCTCCGAAATAATGACATTCACTCTTGATGTGAAAAGTTGTGTAACATAGGTCGGAGAATGGGGCATTCAAACGAAAATGTTAATAAAAACCCATTACTATGTATGGCTTATGGATGACCCCCTAAGCCCTCTTTATTGGTTGTTGAACATTGTCCTCTTTCCCCCATTGTTAATATTATGTTAGTGACCCACATCTGATGTTGACAGATCTGCGTCCCAAGGGCCGAGGACGACCACAGCGGATCCTGTTGGGCTCCTGGCCGGAGGACCATATCCGAGGGGTGATCCGGGCAGTCGTATTTCGAGACCCGCAGCACATCAAGGAGGAACCCCACATGGGCTACCCGCGCCTTTCAGTGAGTCAACACCTGGGTTTGTTTATTACTGCCCCTCAAATACACACGTTCTTGAAACAAGTAACAAAAATAAATATCTTGTTAAATATAACTAAATGAATAAATTCTCATTTAAATTGGGTTAAAATTTTGACATTTCAACAATAATTTTAATATTGGTATCATATGTGATATGTGCCCTTAATTTACCCTGAAAGGTTGTATACTTACCTTGTGTGGTTCCACTGGTTTCTAAAATAGGAGCATAGTGTAATATGTCAAAGTAAGGCTGCTTCCTTCCAGGGTATACAGAGTTTACATTATGCAGTCTACTCTCTTTTTTTGTGATTTAGCTAAGAAGGAACATTTTTGACATTAAAAAAGTTACTAGAACATTTTTTTTTGTGTATTCATAAGTGAAGTCATGCTATTTTCAGATTTGTTACTTTTGATAATTAATTGCCAGCAAAAAAAGTTTTTATTTTTTAAATGTTCCTTACAAACAAAATACCATCATAACTTTATAAAACCCAATTACACTTTAAAATTGTCATGAACTTTAAATGTATTTATTTATTCATTAAAATCAAACATTTCCAAATTTTTAAAAAAATTATACAGTACACTATTCATGTTTTGTTTTGGCGTGTAGACTATTTTTTAAAACGAAACACATCATTTAACTAACTTGTTTGTAAAGCTACTTAGCATTTTTGTACATTATATGCTTGTGTTAGGACGGTGTGTCTCTTGGTAAGAATACTTTCTCTGGGTTGAAGTCTTGAATTTATTATTTTTGATTCAATTCAAACATTCACCAACATTCACTCAACTTTTATTTGGTATATTTTTTTCCAAAAATCTCTTGCTACTATCTATCTGGGCTATTTGCATATTCGCATTAATGGAGACTGCCTATCTACTCTAGTTGTCAGCGTCCCTGGTTACAAATCCAGAGGTCCTGAGTTTTATTCCCTACGCATTCATACTTTTCTTTAAAGCAGTGGTCGGTGACCTGGCGGTCTAGGGGTAAGGTGTCAGACTTCTATGCTGGCGGCCGGGGTTCAATCCTCGGTCCCGGCAAAGATTTATCTGATTACCAAACCCTTCCTTCACCTCTGACAAGACATCTTGTGAATGTGGGGAATGCCAGGCCTCCACCGTGGTTCGGATTCCACGTTAAACTGTAGGTCCTCCATTTCATCTCACAATCACCCTACCATTACACATTAGCGTAAGTGCGTATAACCCGAATGGGTAGTAAGACGCGGTGCTAATAATAATAATAATAATAATTTAAAGCAATGGGTCTGAAACGAAGACAACTCAGCCTTGTTGGGACAAATAATTAGGAGTTACTTTAATGAAGAAGTAGTGGCTCCGGTCTAGAAAACTGAGATTAAGGGCCAGAGGGTTTGTTATGCTGACCACATGACACCCTCTATCCGCTGACACTATGGAGGTTTTTTTTTTTTTTTTTTTTTTTT
>CABFVZ010001637.1:66622-82517 GCA_902151445.1 Timema monikensis | reverse complement strand
TTTTTTTTTTTTTTTTTTTTTGGAAATATTGAGGTAGAATTGATATGAAGTGTTGTGGGAAAGGGCAATTAAATATTATTTAAGAAAAAGAAAACTTGGTACGCCCAGCTGAGAATCAAACACTAATCCCTCATCACTGGCATTTCAATCTATTACAAGAATACCATAGAATTTGAGGATTCGATCATCCCATCTCCAATATATGCATGCACACACACACATATGTAGAAAATAAATCTCTTATGTATATTATTACTTATATTTTATAAATTTTTATCCACTAGTTATCAGTCTACATTGAACCGGTCCTTTTTTTTATCATTATTAAGGTTGGGTGTTTTTACACCTTTTATAGAAAAACACTTTTTGGACAAAGTATAATAAGATATTGCTTCAGTACAAACTTAAAGCTAAAGTTTCTTCACAATGGTGAATATACATAGGGTTTAAAATTAAAATGACAAACTTTTTAATTTGAGAGAAAAAGTTGTCATTAAATTCTAGGACACACTTGACAGATATCCAAGAACTATTTATATCACCATATGAAGAAAATTAAATTTTATGTTTCTACTAGAGTAATGGTTAATTAATTTTGACAAAGATTTTTTTTTTTTTTTTTTTTTNTTTTTTTTTTTTTTTTTTTTTTGCGCTTTAACAAGTCCAAAAACACTGACCTTTTCTCGCATCACCCTAAATTTCCACCTTTTCCTACTTCTGTTCAGCTGATGGCATTGCTTTGTCATTTCTCCTGGATCATGTTTGTTCCTGTTGATATAATTCATTATTTGCAATTAAGTCCATACAATACTTTGGTTCGGTGTCCATGCATAGGGTAATCATATCATGGCTAGTGGTATCGATAACAAAAATTAAAACGCATTATTTCATATTTACACTTTTACAGGGTGTTAATATTTATCATACCTGATTTGTTGGTGAACCTGATCTTACTATAGATTTTCGTCGGTAATTACAAATATGGATTTATTCTTAAGTTTTTAAAATGGTACCTGTACACAGGAAACAATCCCAGGACCCTTGACTAAGCACGCTAATTAGTTATCCAGGAATCGTCTTGTGCTCAGGGCCATTCATCATTCGTAGCTTAAGGCGGAGTCTGTGAGGGATCCGAAGCCATGTGATAATTCCTGGATAGCTAAGTGGTAGAGCATTGGTACACTAAATCAATGGTCTCAGATTTGATTCCTGTGTCTAGGTGTCATATTTCAAATTTACAGATATGATATTTGACGCGGCTTTATCCATAGCTTAACGTTCATATACATCTTGTAAGTTTCTCTAGTCGTGCAATTCATTGAACAAGTAGTGTTTTACCTCCAAAATATGGATGAAATCTTCTGCTTTGGAATAAACAAAAATATGTTAAACAAAACTTCTTATTTTGATTTTCGTGAAAAGTGAATGCAAAGGTAGATGTGTTCATACTTTTTAATTTCCAATTTGAGGTTCGTCCTGACAAAATACCTTGTTTTTTAAAACTAAATAGTTCAAAAGGTTTGTTTGAATAAAGATGGTAGTCCTTGTTACTAAATAATTTTTCACCACTCTCCAAAAATTTCATAACAACTCTTGTAAGCCAAAAAACAATTTTTTTGATTTCAGCCTCATCGTCAATACTTTTTGCACCACAGTACACAAAAAATGCCAAACAGCAATTTGCTACAGAATCACACAACATCCTCACCGCTATACCCTACCAATGGTGATGTTTATTTGGTAAGTACTGCATTAATCGTGTGTGGTGTGTATATATATTTCCCCTCTCTAAGCTCTCACAAAATAGTCTGAGCTGTTGGCGTTGTACTTGTCTATAAGAGGCTAGAATTACAGCACAATGATCACTACCAAAACCAATCAAGACTCAAGTTATGTTCCAGGGTAGTAGCTACTACAGGCTAATGAACCCCTATGAATATTCATCTAACAGTTATTTTGTTCATACAAAAAAAAATCTTCATGTTTGCCTGTTTTTATCATGCCTATAGAATGTGTACATTTTGTGATGATAAGGTTTTTTTTAACTGTCATAATCTATCTGTAACTATTTTTATTTACAATAGTTTGCTATCACCCACTTTGGTGGCCGCGTGGTCTAACACACTACTTTCACAGTAGACTAGACTGCCGATGAATGCGAGATCGAGGTTTGAATATCAATTGGGTGTATTGAGGGTGGTTTTTCCTAAATGGTTTTACACTCTCCCACACTAATTTATATACATTTCCTTTAAATATAACCTTCCTAATCCCTAAAACTATTAACATAATAAGTGCATAAACGTATAAGCCGAACGGGTAGTAAGATGGTGTGCTAAAAAAAGTTTGTTATTGTTAACTTCTATCACTATATTAAGGCTTTGATAAAACAGTATTCTCCTTCATCACCCACTATCAATGTGTTAAATCATCTGAGCAAAAATCAATAAATTCTCTAACTAAAACACTTTTCATTTCTTCTTCTTTTATAAATTATTGCCTTTTGAGCGATAAAAATCTCAAGCACAACTTCCTCCAGAGGGAATTGAAGCCGTCGGTCCTATGTCGATTGTGGCATGCAAACACTGGACGGTATGTGAAAATACCTTTCCTGGGAAAATTGGTTGGCCCTTACATTCTTGCTCCTAGAAATTGTCCTGTGCTTATATAATCAATCGGTTCAGAAAGTGCATAATAATAATTAATGGTGCTGATGATAATTATTATTATTTCAATTTCACCTTCATTTATTATAGTGCTGGCCAACAGTCGTGAGACCTATCACAGGCCAGCACTTAAGAGTACACAAATATCTTACAAGCACATACAATAAAAAATATTTTTTTTAAAAAAATAGCTAAATAATAATATATACTGATGAATAATTATTAGTGATAGGTTATAAAAGTAATAAATAAACAAAACAGAATAAAGTAGATTAAAATATTCAAGGCAGAGCCTCAGAGGGTAAATTAATTATTAGTTATAAGGGAGTCCCTTAAATAACTCTCTGAGTTTGGCTTTTTTTTATGATAAAAGTCAAATTCAATAATAATAATAGTAATAAAATGTGTTCCATTTCAATTCTTTGCAACTCATATTTGCCCGCTAACTCCTTATAGCTGGAACTTGTGCCTTTTTAAAAACCCACCATATGCGTGAATGGCAAAACTATCCATGGATAAAGAATATATTTGAAAAATAGACGAACTATTGATCTTAAGTGAGGATGGGTGGTTGGGAGGGTGTGTTGGGTAGTTGAAGAGAGCACACACTAAGGTCTGTATTTTTAGACTTAAAACAAAAAACAGTTTTGGCAATAATAAATAAAATATTGCTCCACTAGATACATTTATTTTTAATTTTCTACACATGGTAATATCAAAAGTTCTTGAATATCTGTTGTCAGCATTACATAATTTTTATTATAAATGTGTGAAAATTTTGGAGCATCATCTATAAAATACAAACATATTTTTTATGGTCATTGCTGATAACATTTTACATATTATACATATTTTACATATTATTAGCGTTATCAATATCAAATAATATAAAAAATATCTATAAACAATGCAGCTTCAGATCACATGACTTGACGTATGCATACGTGAAAGTAGATCTAGAAACTTTTTCATGTCAGATATGTCAATTTGTAAGAAAATGTGACTATATATTCTCAAGCGATATTTTTAATATGTTTTATCCAAAAAGATTTTTTTTTAACTGCAAAAATACAGGCTTAAACTCTCATTCACTTTCATCACACCTTGATAACAATAATTGACTTAAAGCAGTGAGCATAAACTTCAAGCTATTTAGTTGTTTCTGACATATTTATTCAGAGAAGGAAATTACAAGCAACTAAAATAAAATAGTTATGTATGGTAGTGTGAATGTGCTGAATGTGATGAATGTGATGAGTTTGTAAAGTCACCGGTGATTCTACAAAGTCACTGGTTCACTTAAGGAATGTAAAAAAAAATGTCTCTACTATTTCACATAATCACCAAACATTTTACAAAAACACCGGTGAGCTTACACAATTACCATCAACCACCAATGAATGTTAATAAGTCATGTCAAGATTAGGTTTGGTTAGGTTAGTTTAGACAAGCTTAGACTAGTTTATTTTAGCTTAGGTTAGACTAGGTTAGTTTAGGTTGTTTGGATTTATGTTATGTATTTTTATCCACATACACTAGATATTTTATCAAATCACCAGTAAATGTAGAAAATACAATTCATGTTTCATACTTTCACCAAACTGCATGTGTATAACCTGAACAGTTAGTGAAGACGTTGCAATAAACAATACATATACTAGTTCTTTTGTATTTGTTATGCATCTGCAAGCTAGTGTTTTTTCATTTGAGCCATGTATTTCAAAACGCTCCCGAGTTCGAGTATATTCATAATTTAAAAGTTTTTAAGACTATATATTTGTTTATTTTAAAAGTAAAATAGTATAGCCTAAATGGGAGATTAAAAAATAAAGAATGACATTAATTTTTATAAATAAATAATTTTGATAAAAAGTTTTTAAAAATGGAAATATTGGTTTTTAAATTAGAAATAACACTATAAAAAGGCATTATTTAAAAATAGGAACAACACTCAAATAAAAATGTATTTAAAGACATTAAAATTATACTCACAATTACAAAAAAAAAGTTAGTAAAATTGACATTTTAATGAGCCAGTATTTTCCCAAAATAAGCCTTTGTAACTAATATCACCCCATATAAAAACATAAGAATCACAAGCATTTGGAGATTTGAAGTGTTTCATATTTCCTTTATTTTGCACAAGATCACTTCTTTTATTCCCATTTCTTTATGCGCTTATTGCACATGCACTCTTACTGGAAATTATCTTTCTACAAAATATATTTCAATTCAATTTTTAATGCTGATAAAAGTGGTTCATACTTTCAGATGAAAAATAATATGTTTAAAATATTATTTCTAATAGATGATATAAAATAGTATTTTTTTAAAATTTGTTAAGGTTGGTTAAATATTTATTGCAATGTCGATCAACACTGATTCAAGACAAGTTAATGAACATAATTCTATAAATAAATAGTAACTATTGCTAGTTTGTAGTTTTAAATATCTTAAGTTTAAAAACAATCAATATGTAATCTCAATGTTAAATTTTTAATTCAACACTAATTATAATTTTAGAAAGGAACCATGTAAAAATAATGATTATTGAAGTATTTAGCTATTATTATTTTCATTGCCTTGTCATGACAATGTAACTGCAATCAAGAATTTTTCAAAATGAACAAAAATATTAAATTAGTTTATCAGTACTTTTAGAGCTCTATTACATTTTTAATGTGAAATTTTATATTAATTTTTTAAGTTAGTTAAGTCACCGAATGATTTACAAGTGAAACTGCCGATTTCATCTAAATTAATAGCCAAACTTACCATTGTGTTGTAAAAATTGATTTGTATATAGGGTCTATATCAAGAGGAAGCTCGAAAATGACGACTACCAAACTTTAACAAAGAGCCTGGTTCTAAGTTCAAAATCAGAGATCTCGCAAACCCCTAGAATTTGTCATGAGCATTGTCGAATTTGGCACTGACTATTTATCTTAATTTAATGCCTATGACAAATAAAAGAATTGTTCAGATTACTATATGTAGAAAATAAAACTTAATTGCTTTATTGAAGCAATATCTTGTTTATTTTGGCTAAATTTGATTTTGCTATATAACTATAAATACTTACTTGCATTCCTTCCATCCCACCTTAAACCGGTATTTGTTTAGTTAAATCTGGTGTGAAGAAAATACGGGAAAAGGCCAGTTTGATTGCAGTTTTTATAGCAAAACATTATTTTGGCCAAAATAAGTAAATGTTACTTCAGTAAAACATATAGTTTAATTTTATTCACATTAATATTTCTTTAATATCTGTCATGAGCATATTAGTATTTGATGAGAAACTTTCTAAATTAAAAGAAAAAGTTGTCATTTAATTCCAGGACACCTTAACATATATTCAATAATTTGTATATATCACCATGTGAAGAAAACAAAACACTATGTTTCTACTAAATAATTTTGATTTATTTTGGCCAAAGAAATGTTTTTCTATACTATAAACTGCAAAAACACTTAACTTTTCTCACCCTATCCCACCCCCGATCGAGCAGAGCGTTATATACACAACTACACTCAAACCATTAATGGTGTCAAAGTGCAGTTTTTTTTTTGCATCCTTCTCATGACAACTGCAAATTGGGACCATTGAAAAGTTTTTTGGATAATTTTTAAATAATTATTTTTTTGTTTCTGTTTTATATTTTTTTAAACATTGTAAAATGATTTCACTGGTCTTAATTTTGCTGTCGTATAATACATACATAAAATAAATACATAAAAACGCACTTCAATTTGATTCCAGGTGTATGCAAACAAAAACTTAACGCTCATGAAATTTGAAGTTTATCCATAGCTTTTATGGTTTGTTTATAATGAGGATTATTTATTTAAGGAAATTTTCACTTTAAATTACTTTGAAAATGGTGTAGATATTTAAAAAAGAGAATCATTGGATCAAAAGGAGTTAAATTTAAAATTTGTTCCCTGCTCACTATAAAATATAAATTTGCAAAATATAATAAAAATCACTTTTCTCTTTCTTTTTTTTAGGCTTCCTCTATATTTTCCATTTTGTAATCAAAGGCCATCCAACAAAATTAAAATCAATTAAAATTTGTATGTATTCGAAATTCAAAAGTAACAAAACTCCTTATCTAAACTTTACAAAGTTTGTGTGTTTGTTGCATTAATTATCCTTTTGAAATCCCACTAAAATATTTTGAAATTTGTGAAATTTAAAGAAACCCTGTCTATGATTTTCTTACTCTCCCAACTTCACAAGTCTTTATAATTATTGAACTTTTATGAGAGTTCAAAAAGTTACTCTACCACTGCATTTATATGACATGGAATCTGTTCTTCAGCTTTTGCTTTTGACAAACTGTTTCAATTTTGACAGCCAGGAACTAAGTATTATTGTTATTATTAATAGAGGTATTTAACATGCGCTTTTTGAACTGACTGTTTAAATCAGCACACCCTTATAAACTAACTTAAGTCTAGAGCTGACGTAACACCCAGCACCCGATAGCTAATTCAAAAACTGTGAAAGAGGAAACCTGCATTTCACCCATGAAAAATGATTTGGACATACCGGGAATTGAACCTGTGTACCCTTAACTCAGTAGGCAGACAAGCTGCAGATTAAGACAAGGGTTGGACTAAAGAAGTGTTATTAATTTATGTCAAAGTTGGCTATCCTATAAATATATTTCATGATCTATACAAGTCAGTTAGTTTAATTCATTTGATTGAATTTTCAAGATATTATTCCATAGCAAAGAGTCCAATATTTCCTTTAATATGATTTAAAGTAATATATATAATTTGTACAACTATATTAAATCTAGTCGACCATCCAAAGATGTACAGTCATAACTTTTTTCACACAAAAAATAAGATTCATTCCATTCAAGCTTAATTTGTACCTGTACTCAAAGTGAAAAATGGCTGCTCGCAAACCCTTAATTTTTTTAAATTCTAATAAAGAATTATATCTTTAAAAATATAATATATAATAATTATGTGGTGTGTAATAGTGTTAACAAGAAGACTGAAACCCATTTTAATCGCCTCACTCTCACAATAGATTAGACTGCCGATTACGGGAATATTGAGGTTCAAATCCCGGTCAGGGTTACTGAGGATGGTTTTCAAATCTCCCTCCACACAAATCTGGGCTCACTTCCTATAAAGCTCTACCTTCCTCGTCTTTAACACATTAGTGTAATTAGTAGGCTATATTTATGTACAACTCAAGCAGGTAGTAATATTCGGTGCTAAAAAAAGAAGAGTAAAATCCCCCAGAAGTAGTTGCATTATTTAAGGTAGGTTCCTCGTAATAAACTGGACAACCAGCAACAGGGAGCTTGGGGTTTGAGTTCTGGTCGGGCGCACTGAGGGTGGTTTCCCACTCTCCCTCCACACAAATGTGGGTTCACTTCTTCTATATTCAACCATCCCAATTCCTTTGTTGTTGTTGTTGTTGTTGTTATTGTTATTATTGATTATGATGGCTTACTTGGAGGCATTAAAACTCAGTTGAAAAAAAAGGAAATTTTGAGGGATAATTTTTTTATTAGTAAAATTAAATTAAGATCTTAAAGATCTATACTAATGATGTTTTTTCGAGTTATTTCAACTAAGAATAAAATCATAAACTATAGAAATTATTTATTTATTTCCATGTCTTACTAACTGTCCGGGTTATACGCTTATAGTAATAATAATTTAAACTGTAATCATTAACTATAATTTTAATTTGAGACCCCGAACCAGTTTTTGTAGTTGTCTTTTTCCCCACTTTTTTTTTAGTTTGATGTCCGTAATTGTAGTGAATCTGAATTTACAGAGGTAATACATTTAAACATTATCAATGTTTGGCAGCACATCTTTGAAGAGATCACGACACACTGTTTGAAGACCACTGTTCTAGAGTATATCATTCTCAGCCTTAATGTGTTAGCCTATATATGCGGATAGTTTGGACAAGGTACACCAAAATACAAAACAAATAGTGGACTATCCACTGACACTTGTTTCTGTTGTTCCAGGACTCTCTTGGAGTGGGGAACTATGGACAGGGGCCCTGCGCCAATGGTCCGGATCCCTCAGTGTCTCCTGGTGCAGCAGCGGCCGCAGCTGTTGCTGTGGTCCAGGGGATAAGACAACAGATGTGCAGTATGGTCGCAGCGGCCCAGCATGGCCATGGCGCGGGTCTGTCCGAGGCCAGTTTGGCGGGGTTGGTCAGTCATTGTCTGCCTAGCAATGGGTCTGCGCATGGTCTGCCCCCCCTCTCTCTCCCTTCCCCTGCCAGTCCCGGGGATTCTAGCCCTGCGCCCTCCCCCTCCCCGGGTAACCTCGAGGTGGGGATAGGGGTCAGCGGTATGACGTACAAGCCGCCGATGAGTTTCACTTCTCCGCGCCCGGAGACACTCTTCCAGGAGGACATCGAGGATATCGTGGGCTCGCCAGACTCGCTCGTCAAGTCACCCAAGGACAACATACCTGTCAAAGTCGAGCCTATCATAGAGACCAGTCATAACGATTAGTGCAATGTGATATCAACATTTGTAAATGTATTTGTAAATGTGTTAGGATATTAATGTATCTTAAAAAAATACAAAGAAAACTGTTGCAAAATATGTTTGTTTTTTTGTATGAATTGGAACGGATAAAGACTCGTGTAACATATATATATAACAACTTATAGAAAAAAATACAAAAAATATACTTCCATAAATATTTAGTTTGAAGTAAAAAGTTTTCCATTGACTTGGGTATTTTTCACTCCGCTGTAAACAAATTCTAGTGCCATTAATTTGAACAAGGCATGTGTAGCTAACAACGGTCTGTTTGTGACCACCTTCTCGTACCAAGTATATCGTCCTCCATTACACATACATTCCTTTGTTTCAATAAGATGCTTGCACGCTGTATCCTCCTTGTTGTCAGTATGTAGTTGCTAGACAGTACAAACATGTTGAACAAAGTAGGAGAACCAAGAGCCAAGAATTGTTTCAAATTTTATGCTCCTGTGTAACAAGAGTTATTCTAGCTGATGTACAGTAATGTAGCTGTTGTTGTAATAGTAAGTTATTTTTTCGAATGTGTCTGAATTGTTGTCAAGAAAGCGAATCAAAAGGAAAGAATATTATATTCAACATGCGATTACAGGAAAATGTAAAAAAATAAATAAAAATAATTGTGATTTGTTGTAGGGGCTAATGGAAATTGTGCGCCCACTAAGTGTGGCCAGGACATCACTCAATCTGTTTATGAATATACCTGTACATAATAGAAATATATAAACATTTATCTATACATATTTATATTTTGTGGACTAATAAGAGTTATAGTAGTTAATGTTTTGTGCTGTGTCAGTCTATTTATCAAAATTAAGTGCATATGTAGAATAAATAATTATTATTTTTCCCTTGTGTAAATGCCAGTATAGTCTAGTCAGTTTTTTTGCTTACAAATGTATTTCAAACATAAAAAAGTATATTGAAAATTATTTTTGTGATTTTTTTTGTTCATGCGAAAAATAATGTACAAAATTTATATGAATAGTAAAGTTAGAAGAAAAAAAGATTATTTAAAAAAAATGCCTTCTTGCCATTGGGGTATGCCAAGGTTGAATTGATTTTAAAAAAATTGTTGACAAACAAAACCATATAAAAGTGATAAGAAAAATAAAATAAAAAACAAATTATAAAGAAGTGGCCTTGAAAATTTGTTTCTTTGTTTATTAAATCATTTATGAGCTAAGTAAATTATTAAAGGGGGGAAAAAAACTAAATCGGTGACAGTGAATTTGTAGACAACCATATTCTTGATAAATAAATTTTTTCATGAAAATTTGTATACTTGTGACACAAAGCAATTTAAACTAGCATTCATCAAGTTGTGCCTAATCAAATACTGTGAATGTATTCTTGAATAGGTTGTACTGCAAAGCTCACTTTAAATTGTACGTAGAGATGAGTGTCCATTGTTATTAGTATTCTTGGCTTAAATGTGTTCAAAAAGTAGTTAAAGTGCCTTCCAATTTTTCTGACCACTTGAAATTAAATGTGATTTAAAAGAATCAAGTCAACATGTCTAATTGCTAAGGAGTATACTTTTTACTAAAAAAAACTAACTGACAAATATATCTTTTAAGACTTTGATTTGGTAAGCAGGTATCACCCTAAATGGCACCTTTATTTCATATCTTGTAGGATTAAATACAAACAAAAATACAAAGAAATTTCTAAAGTTTAAATAAAATTGTACCTTCGGTTACAGGATGTCTGTGGAAATTTTTGGCACTGGAAACCTAATATCGTTCCACAAAAAGTAGTGCTAATTAATTAACTAGAATAGAACTATCGATGCAATAAATAATGTGGCAATGTGATGTGTGTAAAGTTTAATGTTGTAGTCGGGTTTGAACTTTTGTGTCGATTTTATTTGTCGGACCACATTTTTTCAATTTCTAGAACGCAACTTTTCCAAAGGTAAAGTGGGAATAACTTTTCAACATTTTAAATCTTTACTGTTGTGTTTTTTCCTAAATTAAGCTCTGTAATGTCACTTATCGAGTGTGTAATCAACAGTTAGTTATAACACAATTCACTTGATTTAGGTTTGCTCTCATGATCCATAAAATACAAACCAATATATTACCTATAAGTGCACATCATAAACGGTTTGAAACTTTAGACTAGTATGTGTAGACTTAAAGACACAAAGCATAAAACAAGTGAGCTTCTTACTTCAAACTGAGTGCATTACTGGATGCTTCATAAAATATTAATTTGTTACATATTCAACTTAATGTGAGTTCAACCATCAAATAATATTTCAAATGTGCAAGACCTACGCACTTACCTGAACATTGTAAGCCTCAAAAGTCCACCATTAAAAACTCAACAAAACACATAATTATGATTATTAACAATCCCCCTCTTCAGCAGAAGAGAGTAAAACTTAGACTGGACAATGGCAGCATGGCTAGAGGTTGTTCATGGTTACTTGGATTTTGTAATTTCCTGTTCAAACTTGTGTCTTAACCCTTGTTAGATGGATAGAACATTGTATTTTTAAATATGTCTAATATTAATACAGCAATGTATCTCATCTACCAAGAGTCAAAGACGCAAGTTTGAACAGGAAACTGCCGAATCCAAGCATAAAAAAAAATTAATCAAGGGACAGGCAACAAAAGAATCCAAATAATCTTGAACAACCTTTAGCCATGCCGCCATAGTTCAGTTGGTGTTTTACTCTCTTATGTTGAAGTCATAATTAAATTAAATTATTTGTTTAGTTGTATTTTTAATTATGAACTTTGAGGTCTACAATTTCCTGGTAGATGTGTAGGCCTTGCCCTTCCCTCCTCTTTCAATCTTTGATTTAATACAGCTGTTTGGTGCCATTGTGACCATGCAAAGGTAACAAAGCCGTTAATATTTTGTAGTCTTCTAAACATTAACAGTAGGATAAACATGAATCAGTAGGATAAACATGGCACAGTAATTTTCAGCACATACCAGACCTATTCCTATGAAGAAAGGGATCTGAAAATTTATGTGACATGTTGATATGAATGTGAATTTTTTAATCTACAATTTTCTATGTGAAAGGTAAAGCCTTTGTTCATCCATTTTATGTTTACTAAATCCTGTCATTTGTGACCCTCACATCCTTAAGAATATTCAAGGTTTCAATAACATATTTATTTAAAAAAATATATATATATATGTATTTTTCCAAACTTTATTTGTAATTTGTTTTAGAGCTCTAATAATACTTGTATTTGCTCCAAACCCAACATAATTAAAGAAAAAAAGTAACCACCAGAGCTCAGACCAATAATTTAACACTTAAGGGGGCCGCCCTGGTCAACAAGAAAGTATCAAGTGCTGAAAAACCACACAGCTGTGTCATTTGTTGGAAATACCTCTCTATTCTTTATAAGTTTATATATACTCCCTTTTGACCTTCACCGACAACCACCCTTTGTCATGTCATTAAGTATGAAGGGAAAGAAAATGACAATTTTTCTTATCTCAAGGTAAAGCGTGCTGCTAGTTCTTAAATATCTTAAAACTTTCTGTTGTGAGCTTATAAATAAATAAATAACAGTATTTGTTAGAGGAAGACTAAATCGAGACTCCTTTTTCATCAAATCTAGTCTCTTAGCTCTGCAAATATGGCAACTTTATTTTTTTGTGAACCATATTTTGAAATAATGTGTTAGAGCTGAACGTCTGCATGGAGATTTCTCACTTACCAAGGCAGCCCCCTTTACTGATTGTTATAACAAATGAGTGATTTATAACTAAAAAAAAGTTAATGTTTATTTTTTTTTTTTATTAATATTTTTATTGGAGACTCGGTCGGTTAGGCTAGCTCGCTTGTGGGCTGACGCCATGGAGTTAATATTTTTAATGGAATTGAATGTATGGTTTTCAGAAGGATAAACTATTTTTTTTTTCAATTAAGTCTGATTTTCTCAAGTTTTGTGCCTTTGAGTATGACATATGAAAGTTATTTTTATCAAACAAAAAGCACTCTTTAGAAATATACATTATAAAGGTGAATTTCTTTAAATTGAAAAATGTGGTACTTCAGACCATTCCCACAGAATTAACAATAGTATTCAGTTTTTTTTAAAAAAAAAAAGCTTGTCGCAATGTTGTTATTATTTTTGTGTACCATAACAGTAATTATAAAACATAATCATAGTTGTACAGTGCTGCAAATCACCAGCAATTATTTATTGTAATCTTATTTGTGTATAGTCATGGTCAAGCCATATTCCCCCTGGCTGCTGCAAAGTGAAATATATCGAGGCGTGTTTTAGGACAGTGTTAACTTGTACGGAGCTAGCTATATTCTAAATTGTTGAAACACCACACAATGTTTTAATGCATTCTCACTGTCTTTATCAAAATTTATTTCAGGAACAAAAAACGTTAGTTTGGCAAAATAAAAATATATATATATATACACACACACTAAATGTGAAATTCTTTAAAGTTGTAAACTTACAACTTGTTAAAAAAAAAAAGTTTTACAAACGTGATCTTCTTCCAGAATGTATTTTGGGCAGAAGTACCAACCTAAGTACAAGCAGCATTTAAGCTAAAGACTTTTATATTCTTGTCTCTTACGCTAAGAGGTAAATGTGTGTTGTCAGTGAACCTCCCCTCTTGATCCCAAAACCCCCTCGTTAATGCTTTGTATGGTATTTTTAAGTGCCAAAGATAATTATTTATATGCTCCCAGCATTATAATAACCGAATGTTTGCGGGTGTGAAAGTTGGACTAGACATGTTAATTGTTGGCGAGAGATTTCTTGTTGTCTATTAGCAAACAAGTATAAAAAAAAAGACTAGGCAAGTGATAATTGGAGCCCCTCTCACCCCATGAGAATACCATGTTTTCATTTTAATTAGTCGACAGATCAAACAAACTTGAACAAGCAGTTGGATATAGAATTCTTTATTTATAAGTTTATGTCATGTTTTTTTTCTTTTAGTTTTTTATTTCTTTTCAATCACAGACTATATGTAAAAAAAAAAATGTGCTCCTTTCATTTCGCTAATGTCAATATGTACTTGTGTATTCAATAAAAAAAAATCTACAAAAATGTATTTTTGTTATATATTTTTTATGTTTTCTTCTTTATAATCCACATTCTTAATCATCATCATCATCATTTCCCTTATCCGATTTCTGCGAAGTCGGGGCTTGAATGCTGTATCTCCATCATCCTGTACACATTTCTTATGCTCACACTGCTCTTATTGACTCTCCATTTCATTCTGGGTCTCTTTCCGATTATTCTCATTTCCATTGTGTGCTTTGATAGTTTATCATCCCCCATCCTCTTTAACATGTCTAAACCATCTTATTTTATTCCTGTCCATTCTCTCGTTCATCTTTTCCACCCCACTATCTTTCCTTACTTCCTCATTTCTCACTCTACTCTCATCCCTCTTTGTCCAGGTCTTTGAGGCATATGTATATTTTGTACATTAACTCTTTATGCTTCCTTCCAGATTAGACTCCGTACACTTTGGTAAAAGATGTTACCTTTTCATATTCTCTTACTAATCTCCATATATAATCTTACGTGGCATACTTAGTAACGTACTTTATTTTCTTTGTCCTTACAAGAATTATTGGTGAAACTTTGCTTCATCGTCGTCAACCGTTTCCAGACCTGCTTTGGTGGCCGTGTGATCTAATGTGCTACTCTCGTGTTAGACTAGACTGCCGAAGACGAGATCGTGGTTCGATCCCGGTCAGGTGTACTGTTCATAGTTTTTTCCTAAATGGTTTTCCACTCTCCCCCATACAAATGTGAGTGCACTTTCTCTAAATTAAACCTTCTTAATCCCTAAAACATTAGTGTAACTAATACATAGGCGTATAACACGAAAGAGTAGTAAGACGAGGTGCTAGAAAAAAAACATTTTCAGCCCATGGCCAGGGTAAAATGCATCCATCTTCCTCCTTTATTTGCTTCTATTCCTCTCTTCTCACTTGAACACATGCGATTTTCTGTTTCTCCCATCTTTTTCTTAAAATAATTTAATCTTTATTTCCTAGTTTTGCTAGGACACTCGAATTAAAGTTTATTTTGTATTCTCTGGAAGTCTTGGTTCCCAAATGAATGCAAAATCTTGATTAATTGATTGAACTGTTGTGCCGTGTATGTCACGATGTAATATCTGAGGTAGATGGCTCTGTGCCTGTATGAGGTCACAGGCATAGAGCATCAGTGATTAATTTCTCTGGATGGGCGGTCATGTTTGTAGTTTTGAAATAAACAGGACTTCAGGCCAGGAGTAGTGGTGTGGATCTAAGTTTATGAGTAGGGTCGAACTAGTAGTCCAACGACCTAAGGTATAAGAACGCTTTCTACATTCTCAGCCCATCAAACCATATCTATGGCTTCGCTACATTGACGACATTTTCATGATCTGGCCTCACTCCGAAGAATCCTTGGACGTCTTTCTAGATAATCTCAACAATTGCAGCCCCCTAAACTTCACCCACAATAAATCACATCATAGTCTTACCTTCCTTGATGTGAATCTGTTCCTTGAAAATAACCAAATTCGTACCACTGTACATATAAAACCCACCAATCACCAACAATACCTCCACTACCATAGCAGCCATCCTTCATACACAAAAAGGTCTCTACCATTCAGCCTTGCCACACGAGCCAAACGGATATGTTCAGAACCCGACGATTTAACTGAATATTG